>JBBJLS010000140.1:5508036-5538078 GCA_037577275.1 Bryconaethiops microstoma | reverse complement strand
TCATACACACATATCACACACACACACACACACACACACAGACACACACACACAAAACGCGCAAATAACAGTTAAATGGCAAAATGTTGTGAATGAATAATGTCTTGATCAAACACACACATAAAACCCATCCTCGAACCCAGCCGAGAAATGAGTGACATATTTCCGTGGTCATGTATTTACCGAGGCTTTTTTGAAGAGAACAGTATACGATTATGCATATGCCTTCGCTCATCTATAAACCATAAAGACATTTACACATCAAGGCAGCCAAATGCATTCCGAACAGGTTTTTGATTTGACTCTACACGAGACCAGATTAAATGATGAGGTCCAGGCATCCAAGCTTTTCCGATGTGGTGCAACTTGGTTCAACTACATTTACATGCACACCAATGCTTCGATGGATGCTCTGCTTCAGTGCTTTTTTTCACATGAATTTGACTCATCACCAGCAAGTGTGTTACACCTGTAAGTGTTACACAGTTATAGAAGTGTCTGCTCACAGCAAAAGAGGAATAGGGGACAAGGAGTAGCAGATTTTCAGGCAGAAAAACATTTTTCTCTATAGCTATAAGCCTGCATTTAGAGCTGTTGTGCAGTGCCTTTATTTTTTGTTGTTACTAGTTGTGTGATTAAGTTTTATTCACATGTATGTATAAAAATGGTGCAATCTAAAACCCAGTCAAGACTTATGAATTATTTTATTCCGAAGACTTATAAATGGCTTCGTCTGCCCCTTTTAGAGGTTTGAAAAGGGAAATGTGTCAGGTTGTAATGATTTCTTGGTATGTTTGTTGCCTAAGTTGACACTTTGTTCTCCTTTCAAGGGCTCGTCAAGCAAATAAACTTCACTTGTGCTAATATGGTAATGAAGCAGAATTTAAGATGGCATGTGGGAAGAAATGGCAAAGATAAATGTTACTGAAATGGGCAGTAAGATAGTCAAGTCAACTAAGACATGATCATGTAAACAGCACAGTTCAGTCATTATTAAAGGCTTAGATTAATGAAATGGTGTTTCAAGCTGATATTGGCAGGGCTACTTGTAAAAGCCATAGACATGTAGATGCTTAGTTTGCCCCACTGACTCTCATGAGTTTTTGGACACTTCCTGCAGGTTTATGACATGTTTCAAACAAACAAACAAACAAACATACGGAGCATTGATCATTTCAAATGACCGGAAACTATGGAAAATATGTGTGTAAACCTAGGGGCATCATGAAGTGTGCATGCAAATGACACTATAAATCAATTATAATATGGCTAAAATGTCTTGGTGCTGTTTTGCCCGTTTCTCAGACTAACTAAGAACTAACAGTCAGGCTGTTGTGTGGATAATAGTGCAGCTGGTGTTTGAAGTTTGCTATTGATTGATGTTAGCAGCAAAATGAGGAGAGTCTGCAGGAAGTTTAGGCATAATCAGTGTGGATGTTTAAAATTTTTACTTTCACACCAATGACACATTGAGGGTAATTGCAGTCTTGTTTTTCAACAGACAAATGCCCCCTCAATAAGAGAGATGAAGCGAGCTTCATGTTAGACTGGTGCATGGGCCACAACAGAGAAGTAGATATCAGTTCTATCAACTTGTCTTTTTCAGTGGCATTGTCATTGGAGTTTTCTTACTCTGCTGCCCCTCGGCAGAAACAGTCCTTCTAATTTCCGCGGTAATGGTGCCCTGTCCACACCACTTATTCCAAACTTCCCCAGACTAACGACATCACTGCTGACGCTGTAATAGAAACGGATTCGCTTGGAAGTTCTCCCCTGATATAAATGTGTCCAGACATTTGAAGTAGCACATTTAACTTCTGGTCGCCCATGAGTGCCGTTGAAGGAAGGTCAAATTACATTTTTGCCTGACCGAATGTGCAAAGCGCTGGAGAGAGACTTCAGCTCCCCTCTGATGTTCTCATTACTCCACTGACAGCAGCCAAAGGGTCTAAGGCCTTCAAATAATTACAGCTTCAATGGGCAACTTCTCAATTATAACAGAATGCCTAATTATTACATACACATTCAAAATGGACTTGTTTGATTAATGACTGTAGTGCTTAATTTTTTTCCCCATGCTAAAGGGAAACTCTGAAGCAATCAGTTTGTTCTGTTTTTGCAGTATTTTCACAAACTGACCAAAAAAACAGATTAGCTGCTTTACAAATGATTAGGGGAGCAGAAGTGAAGTCAGGACTGTTTTGTTACAACTGGATATTATTTATTAATCTGTAATATTTATTGTAAATAGAAACCCTAACCTGCACTCAGTCACATATGCCAGATCTTTTGAAAATAAATTCTGATCGGGGACTGTAATCATGAAGCTTGTCAGTGCTGATCTAGGAACTGTCAGTAAAGTCAACATAAATTACATTGAACTCTAATCCTAGATATGCAGTACTATTGTGAGAAAGTTCATAAATACAAGACCAGGACTCAAATTCCAGATGCTTCAAAGTCAATGCAGGCATTTTAGACAGTGGGGAGCATTTTAAGGAGCAAACATTAGGTTTTTGGATTACACATACATGCTCACGACATCACATTTTTTCACAAACTTGTCTTGTATTTGAAACAGTATTTGCCTATGCATTACCTGTCCCAGAAATTGAATGGCCCTTTTTTGGATTGTTCAAGATAATTTGTTGTGATATGAATACACTGCATGTTCAATGAAATTGACCCAATCTCTATATACATTCAAAACTGCACTGAAGAGCTGAAGTTCATTGTGCTTGTTTACTATTTCCAAATTTTTAATTTCATTCAATTACATGAGTACTCCTCAACATACACAGTTATGAATGAAAATGTAGCTATGGCACCTATTGTAAAAGTTATTAAATACAATGCACAAAACAATCAATCAAATTCACTTCATTATTAACCAAGAGTAAAATAAAGGGTTAAACACTCATACTCATGTAAAACCCACAATAGTATGTGCATTATGCTTTTTTTTGCTGACAAAATGCACATGATTTGTAAGAAAAAAATCACATTTAATCATGTTTTACAGATTGAGAGTTCAACAAATGACAAGCCCCCATGGATCTGTGATTTTCATCAGTTTTCATCTTGTAAAAATTTGCATCTTAACAACAAAAGCAATTTTCCTAGCAGGTTGAAATGACAGGTACCTCTATAACATTGTTAGGGTACTGTACCACAGCGTTAGGGGGAGGTGGCTGGATGGGGTGAGGGGCTCTTGACTGTAGCATTTGCATTCAAATCACTGAATCTGGAATTGACTCTACCTGCTTGAACTGAGGGTCTATCTCCACAGGGTTACAAAAGAAGTGCTCCATCTCCTTACAATGGATGGAATGCTGATAGCCTTTGATGGGCTGATGCGGTGACTGTCCTATTTCTCCTTCTTCCTCAGTGTGTTTTACTGAGGCTTTTTGCTTCTTAACAATCAATGCCACATTTAATATAGAGTGATGTGCTGAATGATTTATAGCGTAATATTCAAACAGATAAAGTTTTCTCATAAACCCACAGTCAGGCTGTGGGTATAAGGCAGTTTATGATATTGATATAGCAAAATTGTAACGCTGACATGACCTGTGGAAATAATGCACAAAATCTACGGTTCCGGGCTCAAAGTTTCATTGAAAGATCTAATATTGTACCCATTATTGGTTTTTCACGATTACGTTGAGAAGAGAATAATGGTAATATGCCTCAAAGAACAAATATCCTTGTACAAGCCTTCTTTTGGTTTCCTCCATTTGATCTTTTTTCTCTTCCAGCTGGTTGTGGCTTTCACGGCACATTTCATTGCTATAGCTCAGGTGTCTGGGGTGCATGACCTGTGGATGGTGAGTTTAAAACAGCCAAGCCAGTGCACTTCTCACAGCCTCTGTTCTCAAATTTGTTTCCATTTCTTGCTTTCTCAGGCCATAATTCCTACTGGGACATCATAGATGCATTCGCATCTGATCAAAAATGCATTTGGGTGCTGATTATCGCAAAGCCAACCATATCAACCAAATTTCAGTCACAGCCGCCTTTTATAGCTATTCATTCACTGAATGGCTCGGTGCCCGCTTTCCCTGCCTGTGTTAACCTAAACTGATCATTCCCCAACACGCTGCCATGTGGGAATGCTGATGAATCACTGAGTCCTCTCTGCAAGTCCTAGCCACATGAGTCATGGAGCATCAAGGAACTGACTATGGCTGTATCAGACCATAATCGCCAACTCTAAAAATAAAGACAGAGAGGGAGAAGTAAAGACACTCACACACACCCACATACTCAGTGTTTAGTGTAAACACTCTCCCAGACACAGAGCCAGACCCACACTTCATGCACACACCAAGAGACACTGAACCAAACGAACCACAGCGCACATGGCGCAGCACCTTCATGAATCGTTTAATGTGGCTGAAAGAAACAAAAGTGAAGATCATGCTTATAATTTGGTAAATATCTGTGCATGGGGTTGTGATCTTCATTTGCTATTTTTCCCTAACAGTCTTATAACCAACAAAAAAGAACGAGAGAGAGAGAGAGAGAGAGAGAGAGAGAGAGAGAGAGAGAGAGACAGAGAGAGACAACGAGAGAGAAAGAGAGAGTGAAAGAGAAAGGGAGGGAGAGAGAAAGAGAGACAGAGAGAGAGAGAGACAGAGAGAAAAAGAGAGAGAATGAGACAGAGAAAGAGAAAGAGAGAGCGTGAGAGAGAAAGGGAGGGAGAGAGAAAGAGAGACAGAGAGAGAGACAGAGAGAAAAAGAGAGAGAAAGAGACAGAGAAAGAGAAAGAGAGAGTGTGAGAGAGAAAGAGAGAGAGAGAGAGAGAAAGAGAGAGAGTGAGAGAGAGAGAGAAAGAGACAGAAACAGAGAGAGTGAGAGAGAAAGAGAGAGAGAGAGAGAGAGAGAGAGAGAAAGAGAGAGAGAGAGAGATGTTTCAGAACCAGAGTGAACCATTTCCATAGGATGTGCCATAATCTCAAAAGGTCTTGTTCATAATAATAAGTGGCAGGTATACTGAACGCCTTGCATGTAATCGTCTAGCAAATCCACCTGTTTTTTTTTCCCTTTTTTAGGAGAGGGCGAGCGAGAGATGTTTGCACACAGGAATAGATTAGCACAGCGTGTCTCTTTGTCTTACTGCGACTGTCCACATGAAAAAAACACTATTTCGCCACAATTTCCTCCACAACCCAACAGGCCTGAAAAAAGTAGACAGGCGACTGTTGTGACATCCTCACACTTACAAACTTCCTTCTCTGTAATTCTTATTTCCTTTATTCCAGGGTACTATTATAATGTGCCTTTTCCCTCACCACTCTCAGGATTTATAGTCTACTGCATATACCTGAGCAAACAATAGTCTGCAGAATCTCCAAGGGAACAAGTGCTCAAAATATTTCTTTCTTTTTTTTTTTCAAATTTTGTAAGTGAACAATAATCAGACATAAAACCATTACTTTCAAACATAGTTATGTTCCTAATAAATGAATCATTTTCATTATTCAACACCTACTCTTTTAAGGTATTCTTAGGTAAGCTTTCATGTTACCATCTTTATTCTTAATATATAATACAATTTCATGTTCAAGTTTTAAGCATTTATACGGATTTTACAATTATGATTTTTTCATGGGCTTTCTATAATGTGGTACATGTTCATGTGGCACATGTTCATTATGTCTGTGTGTGGTGTAATAAGACATATAGGTGTGTAACAAGCTGATTTAAGAACGCTTCTGCTCTGCTGCTCATTGATCATTTTGCCCTATGTCTCAATCTCTCAGGGAAGCCATTTGTCAAGGTGATAATTTGTTTTGTAGCACAGGAAATTGTACAGCAGGAATGAGGAGCTTTTGTGCTTTCTCCCTTCACCCACCCCAACACACATTTATTTAATTCAAGGGTTGTCAGAGTTGATTTTAGGGCTTTATGTTGTAGTCCACAGTTGCAGAATTGTAGGGTTATGATTTGTTCTTTATGGCATCTATTATGGTTTAAAGTCGAGAATCTGTTTGATGTCTTCTGGCATTCTCAGTAAAATACTGCCACATTTTGATCAATGACATCTCACTCAATGTTCACCCACGCTTGCATCAGACTTTCTCATGCAAACCTACTGTGCCTCAAGCTTTAGACTTTTCAGTGGAGCACTGAGATCTTAAGGCAGAGTTCATTTGTTTTCATTGTGTTGACACAGACTGACCAATTAACGCCTGTTCTGAGAGTGAGACTGCGGCCTTGCTGTCCACCTGACACAAGGTCATGGAGGTTCAGTTGCCGCAGGAAATATGAAGGGTGCTGAGGCAGTAAGTGTCCATTAACATAATCCACATCACACTGGCCTGAAAACTGCAGTAACGTAACTGTGTATGCTCATCTGGGTGTGTGGGTTCATCTAACAGTTTAATGGTTCCACGTGATGTTACTCCTTTGTGGGAAAGAGGCTATTATATATGTGAGTATATGTGTTTTGCTGTCACTTAGCCATTAGATGCAGCAGCTGTAATGAGCTTAGGCAGCTGTAGCAGTGCCAACAGAAGCTGAGAGAACTGCCCTTTAATGGGCCTGTGCAGATGCAATCAAAGCCCAACCCCAGGTTTCTGACTCATTCCTGTACCCATCCACACACACCGTTTTTCCTATACACACACTCCATTTTTCCTATCCACACACTCCAACACCATTCTTCACTGCTGATGTTCTTTCAGTCATTCCACTGAACTTCTGTGTATTTCTGCTACATTACAGAAAAAAGTCCTGTTCCTTCTCTGACTTTCACATTTTGAGAGTCTCCAGATATTCCAGTTTCACGTGATTGATTATCTTCCACCCAGTTGACTTTTCAGTGAGGATTTCAAACAGACTCTGTGAGCGAGGTCTTTCACTGCATTCCTGAAATGGCTTTTATCTGTCTAAGCTTTCATCTGTCTTTGCATTGTAGTTGAGGAGGCGAGAGACAGAGAGGGCCATGAGCACCGATTTCACAAGCGTTAGCCCACATAAAGTTTTCACTCAACTCCTCTGCCACCTCATCTCTCACAGCTGGGTGCCTCCGTGCTGCCATCTGGACTGAGTACACTGCCCAAGGGTGGAGCAAACAAGGGTCTAACCAAGCATCGAGCCATACAAGCCCCCTGGAACTCTGCCCTGCCCGTAAGCACTCCATCATGTCCTTGAGGTGGTACCCCAATTGGGAGATTGTTTCTCCACAGCAACAGAGCTAGGCCAGTTTTGGCTGCTCTGAAGCTTTTGGCCTAGAGCCTCAAACCTCACAGGACTGATATGAGATCTGTATTCATGCCGTGAGGCCTCAGTGGGAGCCTCAGCTACCTGCAATCTGGGTCAATTTGCGCATTATTTTATAGCCCTTATCTCAGTGTAGGAGGATAGAGGGAAAAAAGACTTCTCAGTCACAAATCTGCTGTTCCACATGCGGCTCTCTACGTGCCTACTGCTTGCACAATACTACTTAAATAATAAAGACTACAATTCTGTCTCTGTCTCTTGATCTGCACAAATATTTTCACACACATAATCCATTGATATCACTAATATTGGCAGTTAGCCTGATTCAAGTATGCTTGATCAACAAACCAATGCTGCTGAAGTTTTGCTAACACTAACTTTGTTAATGCTGCACAAGTTGTTTGGACCAAAACATTTGCACACAAACACACACACACACACACACACACACACATGCACACAGTGGATAATTAACAGTGATAGATCATGCTAACAAAAGAGTATGACACACGCAGGGAGACCTGTGCTCTGCACTTTGAAGATGCTGTGGTTATGATAATGATGAGCTGGGCACTAATGAGTACACACACACACACACACACACACACACACACACACACACACACATACACACACACGGTTTCTGACACAACTAATTGCCACTGCAGCTGCTGTTTTTTGGGCTGGTGATTAGTAATGGAGATTTTTGTGTAGCATATGGCTCTCGGTGGCACTCAAACTAAATGATGTAAAAGAAGTAAGAAGGGAGAAAGCAAGAGAAAGCGAGAGAAAGAGAGAGAGAGTCAGCAATGGTGGGGAGTGAAGAGGACGCAGGAGATAGAGAACAGATAAGTGGATGAGGTGAATACAAATAGACATGAGACAAGAGGGAGGAGGTGTTGCAGAGCACAGGAGAAATATATGCAACTCATTAGAAGATGATCGTGGTTCAGTCACGCTGGAGGCATCTACGAGAATTAATCAGATTTAAAATGATAAAGATGACAGTTAACGTGGACTCTGATCTGGGCATACTAAAAAAGAGAAAAGAGTACAAAAAAGTGATATGGCGAAATGGAGGACAAGGCTGGATGCACTGGCTTTAAAAGAGAGGTTGGGAAACGCAACGGGTGACTCATGACAGAGTGAGAGATGGTGGAGTATCAATTATTTAGACCTCTGCTTTCACCATGTAGTCTCACCAATGAGAACAATGGGCTTTTAAGAAAATCCATGTAGGCTGATCTCAGGAAAAGTAAAGAACCCAATGTCACCCAGCCATTGACTTCCATTGAGCCAAGTATGAACAGGTAGTTCAAGGATCCTAAACTTCAATTTCCTTCTATATCAATTTCCTTCTAGGTGATGAAAATGAGCTGCTTTATTCATCCAGCCCTGTGCTATTGTGGCCACTGCTGCTCTAGGATGTCCTGGATGGCTCCGACAGCTACGACGAGCAGACAAACCTGAGGGGAAGAGAAGAAAAAAGTGCAAAGACACTTAGGATTTGTCCCACTTACTGGATGTTTGAGCTGTTCCAGTACACGGCGTGACGGTTATTCCCGTGGCTCGGGTGCAAGTTGGTGGAGAGGAGCGTGAGGAGAAAGAGGTAGAGCGAAGAGAGAGCCATAATATCCTCCACGACTTTCTTCTCTCAGTCTTTCCGTCCAGCAGAAACGACCAGGCGACTTATAACATTCCAGCAACTCGTAAAAATGTTAATGCGCTCAGCGTGGGTTCGCTCCTCTCCGGACCAGTCCCGTCCCGTCCCGTCCTGTCGTCCAAAGTCAAAGCTGTGCGTTTTTTCGTCTTTAGCTGTGCCACTCATCCAATGCATTCTTCTTGCCTCATTTCGAACGCTACAACTCATTCATTGAGGACAAAAGAAAACCAGTATCCCCGTTTACCAACACTTCCCTGCATAAAAAAGGGCTTTCAAGCAGAAACGAGTTACCAAGAGAAGAAGGAGCAGCTTCAGGATCGACGGTCCTCAGAGTTCAAGACGAGATTCTCGTCTCATACCAGGCATTTTTCACTTGCTTTGCCTTCGGCACAGCATCGTTTTCTTTTACTCTTTTAGGTATTTTTTCTTTTAGAATAATACAACGCAAAAAAACGTAGTTACCTCTCCTCATGCATCTCCTCGTCGGCTCACGCTCTTTCTCTCAGAAATGGCACTCGCGTCAAACAGCCACGCCCCCTCCACCCACACGTGAATCTTGCTTAACTCTCTACCAATCGTGGAGAATGCGTCTTCCGCGTTTACGTGTGGGCCTGTTGCCTTGCAAGTCTGCATTCCGCTTTTGGCGCATGCATCAGTGTGGATAAAAATCCATGGACAAAAGTACTGGGACACCTGACCATTACACCAACAGGGACTTTAATGACATTGCATTCAAATACATATATTTTAATATGGAATTGGTCCCTCCTTTGCAGCTCTAACAGCTTCCACTTTTCTTGGAAGGCTTTCCACAAGATTTTGCAGTGTTTCTGTGTGAATTTGTGTCTATTCATTCTGTAGAGCATTTATGAGGCACTGATGTTGGGTCTGGCTCACAATCTCTGTTCTAGTTCATCCCAAAGGTGTTGGATGGGGTCGCGGTCAGGACTTTATGGACCTTGCTTCAGTACTGGGGCACAGTCATGCTGGAATAGAAAAGGTTCTTCCCCAAACTGTGTCCACAAAGTTGGAAGCATGGTGTTGTCCAAAATGTCTTGGTATGCTAAAGCATTAAGATTGCCCTGCACTGGAAGTAAGGCGCCTAGCCCAAACCATGAAAAAGAGGTTTGACCCAATACTTTTCTCTGTGTTTGGTTTATGACCATAACTTAAATAATAACCAGTAGCAAGCAGACCATTTTTATTGGTGTTGTTCAGGCCAGTGATTCCCACCCCCAGTGCCATCGTCCACCTATAAAGTTTAGTGTCTTCCATGCACCTGAGTCACATCAGTGATGAAGGTCTGGAGGTGAATAAGGTGTCAAGGGCAGGTAATAAACGAGGGCCTGCAGCACAGGTAGGTGTTTCACAACAAATGTGTGCAGCCTGGATGTTGTACTGTGGTAATAACAGTTAAGTGAGTAGCTGCCATTACTACTCTCTCTGGTAGATACACTTTAAAAGTCCAAGCTCTCTCGTTCCCTACTCTCACTCATGTTTTCCCTCCTTTGCTCCGTTTTGCTCTCTGTTGTTTTTTGCCAGTGATGCTGTCTCTCTTGTGTCCCCTCCAGGCATGTTGCTGTGGTGACAGGGGTAAAGGGGGAATGAAGAGGAGAGTGAGAAGAGAGAAAGAGGGAGAGAACCATCACTTCTTCCAGACAATACATCTACCGCCCTTGTTCTTGTCAGGATTTACTATGCCGTGTCACCTGCCAGTGCTGCCAATCATGGTCTTTTTCTCTTTTCTGTGTATGAAAATGAAAGCATCTTTTTATTCTTCTTCTTCTTTCGTTCTCCGCTTGTTTCACACTGAAGGTTTCGCTTAACTTCTGAGCATTTTTCCAAGTTGTCAGGTGCGTGTGTCTTTGTCTTTGTCCTTTTTTCCAGACTGGGCGCGTGCTGTGTGTCTGGGGTGTTTGGGTGTGTGTGAAGCATCACTGGTTTCTTATATGTCACCCATAATCAGATGCATTGGGGTCTGATTCTGAGTGATGGAAAGGTGCTTGCACGTATGTTGTAACTCAGCCCGTTACTAGGCAACGGGAGACGTTAGTAAAACGAGGCTGTTTCTGTTTGTTTTCTCGTGTGGGCCGTGATTAATTCAGGAGTATTTCTAGTATGGGCACATTGATTACCCAGATAATCCATTTTCATTAATCTAACTCATTGCAGCTCTGGATCCCAGTCTAATTTTTAATTGCTTTCCCTGAGGTTTCCATTCACTGGAAGAAGAGGCGGACAGTATGAACTCTGTACCAACAATATATATGTACCAACAATATCCATTTCTCCATTCATCCCTCTATCCATCCATCAATCTGTCTATCCATTCTCCCATCCATCCATCCACCCACTACTTACTGCAGACAGCAACTGGCGTGAGACATTTTAAACAAGTTTAAATGTTTATGTCAGACTATTATTGTGAATCACCCACAAACAGACTTTGTTTTGTTGTTTTGTTCTACATTCATTCTCACTTTCATAACATGCAAACCCTCTGCTGCTGGCTGACAATTCATTGTTAGTATGCAATTCCATGAGGACAGTATAAATAATGTTTACAGTAGAAACACTGCCAGAGTTGGTTGGAATATCATTTGTCTTAATATGTAAACCCTCTGTAGGCTGCCAAGTCATTTGTTGAATTCTCAATAGAGATGGCATAAATAACTTGCCTGGTTCATCACACAGCAGGGATTGGTCAACGTGCCATTTCTGTTTACAGTGTACATGACTGACTTATCCAATGCTTGACTGCATGAATATATGGGTTTAAGAATTGCACTACCTTCACAAAGTCTTCCCTTTTTTATCTAAAGGGCGCGTATTTGATAGCTTTTTTTATTTTTATGTATGACAACATATTCACATGAAGTACATGGAGCCTTTCAGCCCAGAACATTTTTTTTCAAGGACCCAATCAGGACCTAAGTCATATAAATAGAATGCCAAATGTAAGAAATAAAAACAGCCTGATAGTTCAAAGGAATAATAGAGGTTTGAAAATAGTAAAGGTAAAAATAACTTGTTTTTGGTAGTTAAACCAACACTAATAAGTGCACTTTGTGGGGGGGAAGGACAGAAAAATACAGTCAAAATTTAAGATGTAGCCTCTTTAAGCCAGTTATCTGGTGCTGTCCATGGTCCTGAAATGTCCTTGCGGTTCTTAGCACTGAATGTTACCATTTTATGGTGTTCTCCAGATCCACTAAAGTACTCATCTGTTCATATATTTATCTGTCCATCTATCTATGAGGCCATTTAACCATCCTGGACACAGATAAATGTGATTTAAAGTAAAGTACAAACTAAATAACAAAACACTGTCTTTCCATGCATTCCTCCCTTTGCTTGCTCAACATTGTGTTAGTAAACTGTAGTGACATGACCATCCTGCCTTGTGCTCCTCTCACTCCTCTCCCTCTCCCTCTTATCACCCTCTCCTTCTGTCCCTCCCTCTTTCTCACCCACACTGTCCAACACGAATTTGCAATCACTCTGTTTTTCTAACCCCACTGTGCAAAAAATAATCTGAGATGAAGAAAGCATGGGAGAAAAAAATAAGAGAAAGAGGAAATACATGGAGGAGCTGGGGAGAAAATGATCATGGAAGAATGTTTTTGGGTTTACAGGAAAGTGGTATGTACTTATATAAAGCATGTGGTCTGTTGATTATTTTTGTACATTTTGGAGGCAAAAATGGACTGAATATAGAATAACTACAAAAACTACAAAGAATAAACACAGGATGTGTGACTTCACATCCTGGCATCATACAAAACATGTCTGTGTTTAAATTAGTTGATGGGCATATGCACAGCTTCGTGTCTGTGTGTGTGTGTGTGTGTGTGTGTGTGTGTGTGTGTCTGTGTGTGTGTCTGAGACTTTGCTAGTGCACCAGAGCAGGTCTGAACTCCAGGTGGGCTGTTACTGTTTGTACCCTTGAGCGCCTACTTAACCTGATTCGCTCCAGTGCCTCCCCAGCTGTACTAATGGCTAATGTGATTGTGAAAACGCAGGCCTTGGATAAAGGCATCTGCCAGGCACTCAGCAGCAATGTTCTGCTGTATCACAACATGGAAGCTGATTTAGAGAGGAGAAGAAAATGTGAAATGAGCTGAGACAACTACGACAGCATTCAGGTTAAACAAAATTAATTCTGAGAAAAGTGCAACCTTAATTCAACAGGGGTCTCCAACTACTCGCCCATGGCCTAGATGAGACAACTTCATATGACAAAGCACATATTTGCAATTCATGCTTGAATGCAGTCTGCATCATTTTCTGCAGTTAAATATTTACATCTGAAGGGTAGGTCTGCTTCACCCAGCAGACAATGTGGGTAGTCCATACAAACACCTCCTCATACCTCCTTGATAAAACCCACATTTTAAGCATGGCTATTTGATCTGTAATTGGATAGATGTGAACTTAATTATTTGGAATCAGACTTGGGTAGTGAATCAGACCTATTTAACTCTGTTCTGCATTTTTGCACATGTAACAACTTCTGCATTTTTACATACACAATTCTTGCTGCTTGAATACAATCCCTGTCAAAATACTGTATTTATCCAGACTGTAGCTATTTGTTGTCTTGTCCTGTCTTGTCTAATTGTATTGTTGCACTTGTGTTTTTTGCACACTTGTGAGTCCTGTTTGCACTTGTGGTCTTGTGCTGTGCTGTTCTGTTCTGCTCTTGTGTTGCACCGTTGTCCTGGAGGCATGTTTTCTCATTTCACTGTGTACTGTGTGTGTATGGTCGAAATGACAATAAAACCTACTTGACTTGACTTGACTGATGGTGTTTCATAAGTCCATGAAAACGATGTACAAAGAGTGTATTAAGAAACACCCAGAATCAAGAATGTAACACTTCCCTCATGTTCAGTAAAGAATGGCAATGCTATCACAATAAAAGTCTCATAAAATTTGTCTGTTAAAAGTTTACTTGATGTAACCAAACATTACAACTGATGTTAAACTGTATGCATTTATAGCAACAACTTCTAGTACTATTACTACAACCACTACTAATTATAATAATAATAATAATAATTAACCTTACTATTTGTAGCAATAGAAGAAGGTGTTTTTGGGGCCACATTGCTAATAAACATTGTTTAACATGTGTAAATTAGTTATAAAATTTAAATTCATACTTGATGAAAAATGCGCTACACATTTTGTCTTCACATCAAGTCAAAAACTTAATGTGGTTCAAATTCATACTTAAAATTAAGGTTTTTTCCTCCTTTTTCAAAACCACCTGTTTATTTTAGTTAGTGTCCTCTGGAAATTTTTCATTTTATAGTCTACCTAACTAATAGTGATAAATAATATGCCATTACACAAGAACATTCTGTTTAATTCTAAGGATTAAAGAGATGTTGAAAAATGGTCAAATAAAAATTATTCACAATGTTTTTTTCATAAAGCGGTATGAATATTATAAGGAGATTTCAGGAACAAATAGAGAAGAATGTAGGATGACACTTTAAAATCATTACACACAGTATATAGCTTCAGAAAAAAAATAACCACTGCAAAACCACTGACCACTGCACCCCTGCAAAAATATTCAGTTTCTCAGGTTTTATCTTTTATAAGTATTGAACTGAACAGCTTTGCCTTAGTTTTTAAGAATTGCTTAGTTTTTTAAAATACTTCTCCTAATTGCCAAATAAAAATATTGTTCTTTAAAACATAATTTTAAAGGAAATGACAAAACATCAAAATAAGAGAAATGATGCAGTGTTTACAGAACTTGAATCATTCAAAGAAAACAAATCTCTTGTTCACTCTTAAACAAAATGACAATAATCACCTTTGACGTACTTCTAGTAGTGTTTTGCCATCCAACTGGTCACACTGCAAGAGGAGAGTGTTGATTACAAGTATTTTTTATATTTTTCCTCATTAAATAAGATTTGTTTCAGGTGATCACCAATCAGTACCTTATAAAGCAGAATGAGGTGCTTATGTAGGAATTTAACAGACACTAGCATG
The DNA here is from genome assembly GCA_037577275.1 of Bryconaethiops microstoma. NCBI lineage: Eukaryota > Metazoa > Chordata > Actinopteri > Characiformes > Alestidae > Bryconaethiops > Bryconaethiops microstoma. The sequence continues at coordinate 5,523,176 of JBBJLS010000140.1, read as the reverse complement.
GAATGGTTGTCATACTCATAGAGATGCTGATTTAAAAATAAATTGCAGTGGTCTCTTATTTTTTTCCAGAGGTGTATTTCTTCAAAGCATAGATTTATCAGTGCAAGGATAAATTATTCTCTGTGAAAGGAATGTTAAAACAATTCACAGCACTCCACAAGAAGACTGTATACAAAAGCCACCAATCAGTGTTACATGTCTGAGGTTCCGCATCGCATTGCAGGATACAGCCATCTCCATCCCTCTTTTTGGTTCTGGAGATCCAGGCTGCTGGGGGTTTGCACTCATCTGGTCAGGAGATCCATGACCTTAAGCCCCAAGGATGGACCAAGCTACAGCTTTTTAACCAGCACAACCAGGTGCAGAGTGGATTTTGGAGGTTTCCATTTCGCTGTCTGCCTGTGAGACCTGCTCTCAGTCTGGGGCAGCTCAATTCTGTTCCTCAGGTAAAATCGAACAACTTTAAAATGCCTCCTACTTGTTGCATACGCTCTTCAAAATGGGTGGTTTAGAATGAAACCATTCAAAAACTACTTTGGATTCCCTAAAGGTGCGGTTTTCAAACCTAAAAGCCCCAGAAGGGGTTGGGGCAAAAATCCAAACCATCTGGAGGTCTCTGAGATCTGCACCAAAAACTGCACCAAAAAAGTCTATAGACCAGTCTTTTGGTCTGTAAAGACCATTTTGTATAAAGATAAGATGTAAGAATGTGAAAGTTTCATGAACTTGTTCAATACTAATAAAAGATTAGTATTGAACAACCTTTCTTTTTTTAAAGGGAAAAAATGGGTTCCTTTTGCATTGATCTGGTGCAGATGTGTATGTTTTTTCTCAGTATAAAGGTACAGCGTTATTGATGAAATAGTCGATACGTTGTATGTCCAAAGGTTTGTAAACACTTGCTCATTCAGCATTACCTTTAAAAGCAAGGGTATAAACAGAGAGTGAGCAGTAACAGCATCTACTCTTCTGAGATGGCTTTACATTATATGGTAGAACATTGCTGTGAATATTTGATTGCATACAGCCACAACAGCATTGGTGAGGTCAGGAACTGATATTCTATGATCAGATCTAGATCACATACGCCACCCTAATACATCCTAATGGTATTGAATGGCGCTAAAATAATCCAGAAAATGCAAAACTGCATTCTATGGAGTGTTATAGCGCCATTCAATACCATTAGGATTTATACGCCTCTAGCCGACGCTTGGCATTGGGCAAGGTGTCCTTAGGCTCACATGTGGCAGCTCCAGAGTGTCTCAGTGCTTTTCTACTGAGATTGTACAAGCTGTGTGTATGCACTTGAACATCTGTGTCAACAACGACATTGACATCCTAAAGTAGCTGAATTCAATCTGCAGAATGAAGAGTCATCTGGGTTCTGCTGGACATTGTTGTGTATATCAGCACACTGTCTAAACTAATCTAACCTCACAATAACAGTTTTTCTCCGTTCTTAGTTGGGCAACTTGGAGATTTATCTTCGCGTAGTGAATGCCCGTGATGAAAGAGTACAGTCCCTCACCAAGATTGATCCTAACAACACCAGCCATTACAAATTCTCATCAGTGGTATGCAGTTTTTCACATGAATTTTTGATATTCATTACTTCGTACCTACTGTTCTACATCAAAGTGAAAAGTGTAAATTTGTTCTGTATGAGCATTCCTGCCTTGTTTTAAAGTCTTCAAATGTGAATCATGTTTGGTATTTTCATCATTGCAGGTATTTTCACACCCAGCAACAGTCTTGGAAGACACCACGCCTGACAACATTACCACCTCCATCTAACCCTTTACTTTCTTCAGAACCCTAAAGCAATCATACGGGCGAGAATGAGAGATAAACCCCATCCGAGTCTGATCTGGCATGTTGTAAATAGTTTTGTTCTGTTGCTTAATTTATAGTCCTGATAAATCTATCCTGTATTGGGGGGGGGGTTGGTGTGGGGGGGGGGTCTCTCACCCATCTCTGCTGTTTTGAGTGTTTCTATCAGATTGTGTGGCTTTATTATATTATTTATTTCACTGGCTAAAATATGCATTGCCTTTCACATTTGTCCTCAGAAATCAAGTCTGTAAACTGCGTATGATACTAATATTCATGATGTCAATCACTTTTTCCAGTGCAGTTACTACTTTGATGAGAGCAAATTCTTCCATGATGAACTTGCCTGTGGCGTTTCTTTCCAGCTGCAAAGAAAAACGTCCTAATGAATGGGATAGTGAACTGAATAAATATGTAAAATAGTAAATAAAATGGACTAAACATAAAAAGTTCTTTCTGTATGCACTATACATACACTCTCAGCACAGAACCCTACAGCTGCTCTTGGGGGTCCACTGATTGTTGAAGGCAAAAACTAGAAATTTCGATTTCACTTGCACTTGTATCTTTTCCTCTTGTCTGCAATTGCGCTTTTGTGTTAGAGACAATAAGGATGATGAAGTTAATGATGGCACACCTGAGAGGAATAGACAAGATAACTGGAGCATGAAGCCTTCATCTGATTGGCTGGAGGAATATGAAAAGGTGGGTCTAAAACAAGTGGGGTAGTGGTGGTGCCCTAATGGGTTAGATACTTGCCATCGGACCAAGAGGTCACGGGTTCAAATCCTACCTTAGCATACCACCACTGGATTTCTGAGCAAGACCCTTAACCCAGAGTTGCTCCAGGGAGACTGCCGCCTGTAGTTAGGGAATGGAAGTCACTTTGGATAAAAGCATCTGCTGTAAATGTGTAGTTGCTGATGCGTAGAGGAACGATGTACTGTTCTTTGCACTTCTCCATCAATCATAAGTTTCATTACACACAGCAGAATAGACAGTCTTTGTGTGACAGTCCAGCACTTTCTGAAAGATGATTTAATTTCTACTACAAATTCTGAAAACATAAAATAGGGCAATATAGCTAATAGTAATCAAACATTGGTCTGTCCAGTGTAATTGATCCCAAATGTGTTTTTTTTTGGCCGATTGAGTGACTTTTTTTTCACCCAGGGTCAGTTTCTGTAGAACATTGCTCCTGCAAATAACTGAAATGATCATTAATGTGTTCTGCATTTACTCAAGTCTATAATCCTCTAGGCCTTTTAATGTTTTTATACACACATTTTGTCCAAGTTGATAAGCACTTGCTTTTTACATTTCACTAGGGTTACATTTTGACTAGACCAACAATTTATTCCTTATCACAGCTGGAGTGCCTAAATAACTTTTAAACTTATAAAACTTCACATTACATTTAGTGGCCAATCTAGTTTGGTGCCTTTTTCATCCACAACAGAAGGAAGAAACCTTTCTGCTGAACTTTGACAGCTGCAGCAAGATACACACTGGACTATGATCATGCCTCAATCAATTCTGCATCAGGAACCTGATTATAAAAGCTTTATGTAATGATTCTTTATGGATTGGTTGTGGTTTGTAGCCTTTGATGAAGACATTTTCATATCAATTGAGAGATGGAATGTCTAGACACCTACAGAATTTTGGTAGGAACAGCATGTAAAAATATTACCTAGATTTAGTCTAAAAACCCACCTACACTGGCTATTCTCCCATTTCTACAGGTTACTGTTCTAAACTTAGACTGACACCATTCTGATTAGCTGTTCAGTTCTGCGGGTTAGAAAACAGCAGGTAGTCAATACACAATTTAAAACGAGCACATGGCCTCATTACCACGTATTTTATAATACATCAAGGTTTCGTAGCTACAAGTAGTCAATCTTGTGCTGAAAAAGCCATTTTAAAAGCTCCACACATTAAATGTATAAACTCTGTAGAACTACAAAAAGTGCTTTCCTTTATTTGGACCAAAAAAAAAAAAAAAAAAAAAAAAAAAAAAAAAGCACCAACCTCCAGTCAGATGGACCATGCAACATTCTTCACTTTTGTCGGTCATTGTACAAAATCAAATCACTGCAACAAAGTTGACATATGCAAATACCCTTTATTGAAACTTTACTACAATACAAAAATTAGACACAGAAAAAGGTAAATGTATTTACAAAACAATGCTGTTTATGGAGAGACTTGAGGCAGGCATGCTGTGCTGGTTGGAAGATCAGTGGTCAGCCAAATGTGTCCATCATGCTGAGGTTTCCACCGAGGAAGAGGAATTCACAGGCTACAAGAAGAGATGAAGTCATTAGGAAACTGAACTAAACCAAGAAAGTGAAATTGATGACAAAGGAATGGAGATGGCACCACTTTTGATTGACACTGAACACACGCAGTCATCTACTACCTATAAGGCCAATGGCTCAACCATCATTAAGACAACCTACATCAAAAACTCCGTCAAGTGAACACAAACCGAATTCAGATCTTGGGTCCATGTCATGGGTTTGTATGAAAAGGCATAGTGTAATGAAACCAGATCAATCTAGTCTCTGTCCTCAACCAGGCTCCTCAACCACTGACCCTACAAGGAGAGACATTAAGCCTATCAACTCGCCTCCTGCTCCATTTTCTCCTGGACTCCATTGCTGTTGCTGGCAGAGTCGCTGCTGCCATTAACTGCGGTCTCCTGTTTGACTTTTTTAGCATCACTGTCCTTTTTTGGGCTCTCGTCTTCTGGTTTCCTCTGTGCAGGAATACAAAGCAGGATAGAACAAACTTTATTTTTTCTCCCCCTTTACTTCCTCACTTCCTCATCTAACCTACTGCACTGACGCAAAATGCCGCAGCTACTTTGTCAGTCACCTCAGAACCACCACGCTTCTAGTTTAAAAAAGAAAAGAAAAAAAAAAGTGGCATGCATGCCTCATCTTGGTATAGTAAGGGGTATAGAGCTTTCCATTTTTATAGAGGGATTTCAGATTTGTGCACTGAAGGCAACAGTAGGAGCCACTGGAGATGAGGCAAAACATCCTCATTCAGAATATATACTGAAAAATGTTACTTGGACAGACCTTTTTACGGACTAGATGAGAGATATCTGATACAGCTTTTGAAGATTCTCCATCAGCAGGCTTAACAGCAATCTGGAATCATAAAAATCAAGTTTGAGTAAAACCATAAGAAATTTCTAGCTGTAGGGTTCAATGACATCAATATTTGAAGACCTGGCTGGCTGTAGATGAAGATGGGCCACCGTTTTCAGCTGGGAATGTGGATGATGTCGATGCCCCTCCCTGAAAAAGATCACAGCACAGTCTGACTTCAGCCTCCAGTCTGTTTATACAGCTTTACTCTAACTCACCAGGGTCTGAAGAATAGCTTCTGATGCAGCAGCTGCAGTCCTTTGGCTTTCCTTTGCATCTTCCACCTTCTCAGCAATCTCTGGCATTAGCTGCTTCAGTTCCTCTAGCTCATTTTTTTCCTCCTTTGCTTCCTCATCCCCTTCTGCTTTGTCAATCACTTCCTGAAGCATGGCTAGGATGAAGAATATTAAGAACAAGACATGTTTAAAGACCGCCCTGACTGAAACATTCAAGATGCATCATTGTTCAAAGTGAGTTCAACGGATTAATGTGGAAAACATACCCAGACGACTCTCAATGACTTTGATCGATTTGGTGAAGTGCTCAATGGCCTGGTTATATTGAGCTGTGTAGCTATAGGTTGAGCCCAGCTGGTAATGAGTCTCTGCCAGCAGACGACTATGATGGGGCAGGTGCTTCAATTGTATAGTTAAGCACTCCTGGAAGTCCTCCAGAGCTTGGGTGTAGTTACCTATAGAAAGTTCAACAATTAAAACTCCAGGGAGACTCTAAAGCAGTTTGTTTACTTAACAGCTATTGTCATTTTTAAAAATAACCTGTACAAATTCTGAACGGTCTGCAACATGACTCCATATAAAACAGAACCAGCCAAATTTCTGAAATGTCCAAGGGTATTGGAACCATGGTTTGTGCAAAATGTCCCAACACCACCACACTTTGGTTAACTTGGGTCTGATTTTGTTTAATAGGAGCAGACTTGTCCACATTACTTTGTGTTTACTGAGAAATGCATACCGTTTCATTCAGGTAACACTTGAGTTAAGATATGCTGGCTACAAATTAGCATCGTTGGACATCCCTGTTCTTCACTTGTTAATAAGTTTTATAGCTATCAAACATCAGTTGGTCAAATTATGCTTCTATTTTGTTGGGTTTAATTTCCTAGCAGACAGGTAGTCTCGTTAACAAAGTCTCTAGTCCTCACAGGATGCAAGGAGCATCCCCCCTCCCCAAATTCTTGTTACTTTCTTCATAGGAACTCCAGAGAACATTCTCTGTAGCCACATCCTGGCATGGTATGGAAAACACCAGACAGTAACAGATCATGGTCTCTATGCCCTCCGTCACAAAACATTCACCACATGCTGCATCCCGTAATGCTGGTGGCTTTGCAGTGACCCCACATACCCCACCCACACCCTCTTTCCATCTGGCAGAAGGTTTTGCAGCTTCTGGACCTCCACTGCCAGGATGGGCAATGGTTTCTTCCCCAGGTCAGACTCCTCAATCAGAAATGAATCAAACTTTACTTCACTCACACCGTCACAAGACATACATAAACTCATCCACAAAGAAAACTTACTCCCAACTGTCACTGTAAATAAAGTATACTGTACTTTAAAAACACTAATCTTGTTGCTGCTATTGCACAATTTGTCCACCTCAATCTTTGCACCAACTCCACTGCTAGAATACAGTAATCACACTAATACGGTCACCGCTACTGGCAGCTGCACTGTATGTTGTCTTGCCCCAACACATGCCTTGGATCACTGACTGATTTCCACACAACTAAAATTAACCAGGTGTGGGAAACAAAATAAAAGTGCATGTCAGTCACAGACCAATGTATGTAAAAAGCCTTTTGGCTTTCATTATATGAGAACATACCAGATTCAGCACCAACTTCTCCAAGTTTCAAGAAGATCTGTGCTGCCATTAACTGGTCCTCTTTGCTCTCCTTCCTATAAAAAGGAATGATAGTTCTGATTCTTCAAAAAAGAACTACAAATTCATTTTTAAAGAAAAATGTACCAGTATGTGTGTGGGGTGTACCTTCCTAAGCACTCACCTTTTGTAAATAACTTTAGCTACCTCCAGCATTTCCCATGCTAACTGGAGATTTCCAATTTCCTCCTCTTCACTTTCCTTTAAAAAGGAGAAGATACAAATGAAGCTTGAATAGAACAGTATGGAACAGAATAAAGCCTAAAATCATTGTAAAATACAAACCTTGTCTTCATCTTTGCCTTCATCATCTTTACCCTCATCACCATCGCCATCATCTTCGTCATCATCATCGTCGTCATCATCTAAAGAAATGGACGCAAGTGAGCAAGTATGAATTTGATCACCCTCAAAAAAAAAAAACAAAAAAAAAAACAACAAAAAACAACAAAACACCCCAGGTGAAAAATTTATAAAAAACACCAAAGGACACCTCATTCCCAGTGCTGCCATGTACAGCTAAACACTTCTACCTCCACCCCCTTCCTCCATTGGCTCAGATTGATCATCCTCCTTTTTTTCTGTACTCTTCACATCTTGCACCACATCCTTTTCAGCCCCATTTGTCACCATTGCATTTTCTGCTTTTGAGTTAGTGACTTCTTGCTCTACCTCAGTCTTCTCCAAATTTTCAGTACCCTTGACACTTTTGACAGGACACTCCTCTGCTTCAGCAGTCTTTTCTCCATCAGCAGCATTCTCCTTATTCTCAGCAAGACCTTCTGTGTTCTCTCCTTTTTCAGGGGCAGATTTTGTCTCTTCATCTTTAACAGAAGAATCTGTGCCATCTTGCTTCTCTGTTGTCCCAGTGGTGTCTTCTACCTCTAGACCCTCTTTCTTCAGCTCTTTTTTCTCCCCCTCAGAATTCCTCTTGTCTTCCGACATGGCATCATAAACCTGTTCACGGAGCTCATCTCTTGTATTCTCTATTGTAGTGGAAATATTAAAATTAAGGCCTAAACGCTAACTGAAACACAAAAGCCAGAGGTTTGCCACAAAACAATTCTAATTTTAAACAAGTGTCCTCAGTGCTCAAGTTCTACTACTGAAAAAAAAAAATCAATTAGCTTTATTACTCATCTAGATAAAATGAGTGCTTTACAGACCAAGTCTATGATTTATATTAGAAAGGGCTGGTGTTTCTATACCAGAATACCAACCATCCAAGTTATCTGCACTCTCAATCTTGGAATCGTTCTGTTTCTCTCCCTCCTCTGAGGATTCCTCTGGAACTCCCTCCAAAGCATTACCCAAGACTGTATTCTCCATCCTGAAAATGTACAAGTCATGTTGAGGGATAAGCAAAACTGCATCACGCTCATCATGCATATTTGAGGATCTGAAATGCAATAAACTTTTAGAAGTTACCTGGCTAGTTCCAGCAAAGATTTCCCACATAAGAAAAATGCCTCTCCACACTCATCAGCAGTATCCCCATATTTCTCAGCTCTGAGGCAAAAAGAAAGGATAGCTAGAAGTATGCAAGATTTATTCCTTGTCACTGTCACTTCCTGGACAGTCAGAGTCAAACAGGACTAATATTTCACTGATCAGAATACATCTGGTACTGGCCACAGCCAAAACTAAAATTAAGGGGTTGAGGAAGGATTTCACATTCAATAATGGCAGTACAGTCACAACAGTCCATTACACCATCTGAGATTAAACAGATGCTGGTCTTCACATCATGCATCTTCAGCAATACTCACAGCATGGAACAGGCCTGCTGAAACACACTGACTGCAGACACAACATCCCCCATGACCAGGTGTCTGTTTCCTGTGCCAATAAGCTTTTTTGCCTCTTCAGCCACATCTGTTGAACTACAAATAAAACGTATTTATAAACAAGTTTCTGCACATGCAGGATAACCAGGACAATTCGGTACAATAGTGTATGACCTCATACCTATCTGCAGTGGTGGATGAGCAGGGCTTCTCCTCCATACTGCAAAATAAAAACAGCTGTGAGTTCGACATGCCTGTGTAAATTAGTAGTTCTGATACAGAATGTACAATAAACAAAGTTCATGTGGACAATGCATGTAAATGGTGCAACCAGTCAGTCTTCATTCAACAGAAAACTCAACTAGTCCAGCTTTCTAACTAGTCAAGTAAGATCAGGCAGCCAGATAGGAAAGTGGTAGTATTAGTTTAGGTTTAATGCCATTGCAAAATGGTTATGTCATGGCAAAAAGATGTATTAAACTTTATCAAATTTGAAAATCAAGAGACATAAACAATTAAATCTAAATAAGATTTAAACCAATATTTGATAAACTACAAATCTTTGTGGTAGTACCTTATTTAAAAAAAATCTTCCAGACTACTTTACTTGGTTAGAACTTTATTAGCCTTGTAAAGTGTTTGATAGGAAGGTAAGCTGATTAAAAACAGGACACGCCTTATACTAAAGAGGCTAATAAAAAGGTTTTTATATTCAGTATCCAGTAAATAGTGCTCGTTCCCGGTAATCTGTACATTAATGGTGACTAATGGCAGGGAATCAGCCACACACGAGAGAACACGAAAGAGGGGAGTGATGTACATCGCTCTGGATAAGAGCGTCAGCAAATTGCCATAAATCTATATGCTCATTTCAAGGAGGACTTGAGCTCTACAAAGTGTTACAACATCTACTTTAGTGTCCTGGTCTCCAGAAGTGTCCTGTCTACTTCCTCACAGTGGGATAAAGAGATGCTCGGACTCCTGGACTGGAGGACGCGGGTTTGTCTCCTGCCTTCAGCATGAAGCGTGAAACGATAAAGCGTGAAACGATAAAGCATGTCCACACTAAAGCACCACAACAAAGAGATATAGTGTTTCTTTCAAAAACACGTGGGTACGAGTCTCCCCACACCTACAGGATTCCTGGGCAAGTCCATTTCTGAGCCAGTGAAGCAACCATAGCGATATTTTAGCATTCCTGGAGAGACAAAACATCCCTGAAAACGACTTGAGAGATTTTATTAGGCAGTGGTTAACATGTGCGGCTTTTTAGTGACAAAACTGCTCGGGATGCGAAGCTGCCAGAGCGACAGACCTGAACATTTTTACTGATAGAAATGAAAGCAAGTAGCTTAGCCAGCTAACCACTCTCCCGCCAAACCGGACACACACACACACACACACACACACACCAAGACAAACAGCGTCTCTCTCTCTCGCGCGCGCTCCCTCTCACACACACATTCAGCATCGTACACACAGCGTCAGACACAAACACACTCGGACAAATGTGGGCGCAAAAGCATCAAAACTCAGTAAAACCTGCCCAAAGCTCACTCTCCTAGTGCAGACACTCATTTTTCAGTCTGTCCGTGTCTCAATCCTCCCGCCCGGGTGAGACCGTGTGAGAGCAGCAAGACTGCGTTCTCCAGCATGGAGAAAGATCAGTAATTTCAGTTCTGAAGCTCCTTCTCCTATAGTCTACAGCAGCTCTGAACTCAGGACTCCTCTCACCTCTCTGAGGAAGAAGCAGCAGCCGTCTGCTCTGGCATTCTGATAGAGGCAGGAAAACACGGAAAGAGGACTCCACAAGTCGAGCAGAGCTCAGAAGGAGAAGATGGCAGGTTTTCTGCTCCACAAGCTTCACTCCCGCTTTGTTGGCGCCTTTAAATACGGATACAGAAACCTCACTTCCGGCGAACCTTCACCTCCCGCGAAAATGCGGGAGAGGAGATTTAAATGGATTTGTAGATTCTGGATCAGCGCATGGATTTTTTAAATTCTCCGTAGTTTCAGGCACACCGACAGGGGGGAAACAAAGAATGCCCATCGACAGATGCGATCTTGAGTTTAAATAATACGAATTTCCATGATTTTCACAATAGTTGTGATTGTGATCGTCGTTTATTCCTAAAAAAACATCTTCATCCATTTTATTGGGTGACTGCAGGGATCGAAGTATGTTTTCAAACTGACTACTTCCTTCAGTAACGTAGAAATCCTAACAAGCTCACAATATATACCTTTTCAGCTTGTTTTGCTACCGTGAATTCTGCATCCGATTTCCGCTTAACGGCTTTCCGAGCCAGTACAAATTAAGAGTCACTTCAGTAACTATGCTGACATGCCCAATATTGCAAATTTAGCTGGCTTGTCGCTAGGACTTAAGCACGTCTTTCTGTGCCTACTTGTTCGGTGAGTGGCCAAGAGGAAAAGCAGCACACACAGAACGCCTACCCACCAGCTACATCAAAAACTGTTTTTATTGCTATTTAATGTATTTAATGTGTTCAGAAACTGCATGTTACTGTAATCCAATGCCTCTTTAACTTTAAATGCAGCTGCAGTATTTCTTGTAAAGTATGTTAGTTTCAGCCATCAAAAATCAGCCATCACCTATAGTTTCATCTTCTTCTTCCAATAACAATACAACTACTACTACTACTACTACTACTACTAATAATAATAATAATAATAATAACAATAAGATGCATTTCCGTGAAAAATGTGAAATGTGGTAAGGATAAGAAGCCAGAAAAGGACAACAAGCAAAAAAACAAAAATAAAGAATCAAACATGGAGCAATACACACAGCAGACTCAAACAGACTTCAAGACACCAATCTGCATGTCAGTTATAAGGATGTGTGTCACTGTCTGTTGTGGTTTATTTAAAAATAATCAGCCTGTGAATCTGGCTATGTGGCTTTCAGTCATCCTTTCCCATAAATGCTTTAGTAAGAGATGACAAGTGCACATCTCTCTCCAAGTGGCACAGCGGTAAAACGCTGGCCTCTGAATTTTAACGCTTGAGCTATGTCCAAGAAGTGCACTCGTTCACTCGCTCACTCGTTTACTACATAGTAATTTGCTATATGGGGGGGGGTTTAACTAGTGAACAAGGGGAGACGACGTTTGGTTAATTTCAGACACTCGGGATGTTACGCATTTATTATGCTAACAGTGTACATTTTAAATACACATAAATTGTGGTTATACAAGTTACGCCTGTCCATACACAAAAAATATATATATAAAACAATGTAACCGAAGGTTTTTAAACTGTGGCTATCTCCTGTGCAAGTTTTTTTTCCACTAAAGCTTTTTCAGTAGCTACCATAGCTTGCTAACTTTCCGGAGATATGATCCAATTCGAGCATTAATTTTGATAATACTTTAGCTGGGTCCGAAAAGTGCACTTTCACTATGTAGGGCACAATGTAGTGAATCAGCCATTTTGTAGTGTTGTCCGAAATTCCAACCGTCAATTTCACCCACTAGTTAGTGCATTACAAACTCTCCACGTGACACGCCAAAATCTAGTGTCCAGACACTGTACACTACATGAATACACATATACCATCATGCACTGCAGGTTTCTTTTACTGTGCCCTACATAGTGAACGAGTGCAATATCACTGGGAAGTGTACTTGGCTGCAAATAAAGATGTAATACAGAAACATCATTTCAAGTGGTAGGCTCATGTATTAATAGTTAATGCATTAATATGTTTACTCATTATGAGAGATGTAGTTTGTCTAGGCTCCAGTTAATAGCTTGTTTCTATGTTTTACAGTCAATAAGAAAAGGTTGGTGCAAGGGCGACAGGTGGAGGCTCCTGAAGCTTTCATGCCTGCAGAGGACTTGGCATTGGCCAACAATAGAGGAAGGCCCATTATGGAGCGATAGAGGGAGGCGTCCAGTCGGACCCAGGTGGCACAGGATTGTCCACCCTTTATGTGCAGGGTAATATTATCACTCTGTACAGTGTGTACATTTGTGCAGTCATGACATTCCATTTCATGTGTTGTGTACAGTGGAGGGGGAGAATATTGAGCTGCTCCAGCAACTTGCAGAGCCCAACATGTGAGTGTGCAAATGACTGTTTGACTAAATGTGAACCATGCTGGTGTGACATGACAAATGTACTCCTTTAATTTTCAGGAGGATGTGAGTGATAAAACTGACTGCTGATTCACCTTTTTTGCCTATGTAGGCTGGAGCAGACGATGTGCACAGCGTGTATAAGCGGATGCTTGAGCTTGACTGTGTTAAAAACAAAACTTAAAATAAAAAAGAAAGGTAAAAGAAACATGAAAAGAAGGTATTGCCATACATTCACCAGTCTTTCATCAATATGTGTGTGCATTACTGAATTTTCACTTTACATTTGTAGGAATGGGAGCAAATAAACAAAAACATGACAAAGCTTCACTGTGTTCATAGTCTGTATCCTTTTTTTTAATAAGTGAAAAACTGCTGTGTGATTGCCTCTCTCACAGGACACCCCGTGGGGTGGTCGAGGGTCAAAGGGTCAACAATATCGGAGGGGCCACAGGCATCACGACTGGGTTCTTTTCCCCTCTGATGGTGGCGATGTTATGTAGAACCACACATGCTGACACCACCTCACAGGTCCTCTCTGACTTCACACGCAGCCTGTTCTGGAATGCAAAATGTGCCTTCAAGATTCCAAAAGTCATTTCAATCCCGCCCCTCGTGTTGGCATGAGCATGAACATGTCACCTAAGGATTGAAAGTCATTAGCTCATTCTGCTATTGTAACATCAAAGTCATGTTAATGGGATAAGTAAATTCCCCAGATCTACAAGATTTTTAAGACCTGAAGCCCCAGCCAGTAAAACAGCTGGAAGACATTTTCAGGGTGATGACCCAACCCAGGTTAGATGCATTTATAAATTTCCCTAGTGTTCAATGGACTATACCACATTATCTAGAAGCACTCAGTCTACAGACATGCCAAGGTGGATTCAGACAACAATCCTATTCCATATCCATACTTGCCACTGTTCTGCACACAAGACACATGACCAAGGTTTGAATAACTGTAACACTGCTGACTACAGTAGTTTCCTCTTTCCTTCCTTCTAACTTTACTGATCTGAACAATGCTTCAAGAGTTCTTGCTCCTCTTTTCTGACAAAATTATACCCTCTTCCCACACAGCACAGTAACTATGACTGACATTGACATTGTTCTAGACTCTTTCAGTCCGCATAACCTTAGGCCCCAATGGGTTGCATAGTTTTATTAATTCAGTGTTTACTATTCAAGCGGTCACTATTCAATTTCTAAAGTAATGGTGTAATATAATTGTATTCCTAGAAACTATTTTTGAGCTGCTCGGTATGTTCAGTTACTGATGGAAAAAACGTTTATGTAGTGTTTTGGTTACAAAATGCCTAAAATTGCCTATTTTTACAGTGTTAACCCTAAATATGCCCCCAAATATTCTCCCCAAAAACTTTAATTCCATTTTAAATTCAGTTTAATACATTACCCTTAACGAAAATGTATACAGGGGCGGACTGACAATCTGTGCATTCCGGAAAAGTCAAGAACGGCCGTCCGGTGCGTGGCACAACGGCCGTCTCGGGCCCGACAGCCGCGCACCGGATGGACGTTCTGGACTTTTCCAGAAGAGAGAGACAGAGAGATTCAAATTCAACGTGGCAGATCGGACAGATTGCCAGTCCGTCCCTGTATACATTTTCGTTAAGGGTAATGTATTAAGCTAAATTTAAAATGAAATTAAAGTGTTTCGAATTCAGTCATTTTTTCTTTAAATCTCTCCCTCTCTCTCTCTCTGGTGAAGTCCAGAAGGGCTGTTCTGCCGCCCTGAATTTAAATCTCTTTCTTTCTTACTCTCTTTCTGTCTCTTCCTCTCTCTTACACTCTCTCTCTTCTGGAAAAGTCCAGAACGGCCGTCTGTTTGGGCTGCATAGGGCTTTTAGAAGAATGAAGCAAAAACAGGAGAACAGAAGGGCAGCAGCCAATAAGTGGAAATTTAACTGGATTACTATTTATGTTATTAGTAAATTTTATATTTTTAATAATTTAGAACTAAGATGCATAGAAAAAACATGTTGCCACGGAAAAAGTAAAAAAAAAATTTGCGAGAATATTTGCAGTTTCCTTCAAGAACAGTGGGATGCCATGCCTCAGCAGCTATATGACACATTATTGAGACACTGACATTTTTTGTTGTGATATACTCACCAATGTTGTTGGCTTTTGTTTCAATAAAGGGCTGGGCAGGTTGACGCATTATTTACTTAACACCTAAAATAATTTTATTTTGATTTTGGAACTTCATTGGGCTTTTGTGCTCGTGGGTGCGCACAGGAAAAATTAATGCTTTATTTTTGTATATAACAATGAATGCTGATTAAAATTTATCGTTGCCCAGCATTCATTCATTTTATAT
>JBBJLS010000140.1:5487775-5507936 GCA_037577275.1 Bryconaethiops microstoma | reverse complement strand
AGAGAGAGAGAAAGAGAGAGAGAGAGAGAGGTGTTTTGGCAGAAAAGAGGCACCTGAGCCTTCCTGCTGCAGGTGCAACACTAATAAATATTGAGCACTATGGTGTGGGCACTAGCTGTCGGCCGTAATTGCGGCCGTCCTCCCTCAGTAATTGTGCGGATAATGAAGACACAGAGGAGCCAGGGAAAACCATCTGTGCAGGTACAAGGGGGAGAATGCCGACCAGGACCTGGAGAGAGATAGAAAGAAAGGTGTGCTCTTTAGGTAAATGTTGCTATTGGTTGATTTTTAAAAATATAAGTGTCTATTGGCTACAGACAGGCTTTCAGCAAGAGTTTGCATGAAACACCCAAAGAGTATGAATGGGTGTATAGTCTATATGAGTGTTTAACTGCCCTTCCTTTTTATTTACTTGTTTATTTATTTATTTATTTGGTCATTTATTATGTGTGTGTGTCTGTGTGTATGCTCAGTATACAATTTTCAGAGTGCCTTCTAAAAAACATATTCACTAAATGAATGCCAGTGGCCCCCTCCACACACACACACACACACGCACACACACATCTTATTGCTATGTCCACAGGATAATTCAATTTAGAGGACAAACACAGGGCATGGGGCAATGTGAAAAATGGAAAGATAGAAAAAGAAGGAAGGGCAGGGATAAATCATTATTCGTTCTGTGTACCTTCACGTACACACATCGGCTCACTTAGTTTATATTCTTCATCCACTTTCCACTGATATTACTCACTGGGTGTCCATTTATACAGATAGGGGCAGAGAGAGAGAGAGATCAACATTATATGGGGGTATCAACAGGATAAAAACCACATTAGGGGGAGAAGAGAGATGAAAGAAAGAGAAGGGTATTGGAAGTCTCAGCCCATTAACAGTCTTCAACCATTTGGCAGAGCACAATTTTAGTGGGCATATTGTGTTGGAAAATGTTCTGTACTCATCCTGGGAGTCCTAAACAATGGGTTCGTGGAGGCTCTTGATCTACAGATACTCACACAAGAGAAGCAAGTCAGGACTGAGTTTTCTTAGTTTCATACATAAAAACCACCATATTTTTCTTCCACAATGAGACATTTTATTTCGCTTTTAATTCCTTTCTTCCTATTTTTTGCATATATTTATTTAATTATTTAACCCCCCCCTTATAAATGGTTATAAATATTTATAAAGTATTTTTAAAAATATTTGATTAATAAAGATTTCACACATTTCACACAAAGCAGCTGTGTTTTTCAAATATTGTTTAAAAAATGACAACTGAGATGCAAGATTGTGTTTCGACAGTAATTAAATGCACTTTAAAATGTTATAGTAATAAATCTAATAAAATCTTAGTCAGTTAAACAAAAAAAAAGAATAATTTGTTGTTATTATTTCCCAATGGAATTGAAAAAATCATGAAGATCCCTCTGGAAAATGAGCGATCTTCATTTTCCAGAAAGTGAGAGAGGGGGTTAGAAAGAGAGAGAGACCTTGGGGTGGAATATATTACTGTCATTAATGACATACTTTCACGGGAGAGAGAGAACAGACAAGTGTGGAAAGTCTTCTTCTTCATGTTAAGTAATTACTAGTCCGCCCAGAATTTAGCTACAGCTATGGCCTCAGACAGATCCTCCTAAGTGAAGAGGATGTTGACCACTGCAGTTTGTGTCCAGGTGGCAGGGTTTCTGCTGGTAGAATGAAATCTGCCTGTACTGGACGTTTAGCACCCCACATTTGTTCTCTTGCCGCTCTTGGAGGACTGTCTGTAGCAACAGTGAATGGCTTTTAAGGCTGGCGGGAGGCATTTTGTAGTTGTACAGTGGCTGTCTGGAATCTGTTTCTTGTTTTTGCTTCTCCACCACGCAAGCTACGTCTCACCGAAGGTCTGTTGGAGCTATGCCTGCCAGAGGGTAGAGCATGTTAAGCGGGGTAGGTTTGAGGCAGCCCGTTATGATTCTACGTGTCTCATTTAAAACTACATCAACCTCCTTGGCGTGGGCGGATTGGTGCCACACTGGGCACACATATTCACCCGCGGAATATGAGACCCGTCATACGGAATATGAGACCAGTCATACGGAGAACATGCGGGGCTGCTCCCCAGGACGATGATGTAAGATGCCGCAGTAAGTTGTTCCTAGCTCCAATTTTTTGCTTGGTGTTAAAGCAATGGGCTCTGTAAGTCAAACCTCTGTCCAGACTAATACCAAGGTAGCATGGGTTTGGACAGAGCTCACTATTGACACCACGCCACGATAGTTTAAGAGCTCTTCTCGCTTCTCGATTGCAGAAGTGGAACATACAAAATTGCGCTTTGGATGGGTTCTGGCTTAGGGCATTTGTGCAATAGTACTCATCGAGTGTGACCAACCCCGCTGGGAGTGATGTTGCAGTTTCTTTAAAACTTGGTGCCTGAGCAGCTGAGCAGGTCGTCAGCATAGAGGAAGCGTTGGGTGCCCGGTGTTTTTAGCTGGTTCTTGGTATATACATTGAACAGAGTAGGAGCCAGTACATTACCTTGTAGAAGTCCATTCTTTTGGCTACACAATCTGCTTTTAGTGTTGTTAAGGTGTACTCAGAACTTCCCTTAATATGTCAGGAAACCCGTGTTGTTTGTAATATCGTAAACTTTCATCAGTAGCCTTCTGATGTTTACCGTGTCGTAAGCAGCTGTTAGGTCGACAAATACGACGCCAGTCATGTTTTGGTTTTGAATCCATCTTCGATGTGTGGAACAAGGTTTAGGGTTTGCCTAGTACTGGACTTCACTGGCCGAAAACCGGCTTGTTCCGGAAGAGTGATGGTTCCAAGTCTGGAGTTAGGCGGTTTAATAAATTTTTTTCGAGAAGTTTGAATGTGTGGTATAACAACGAAATAGGATGATAACTTTTTGGGTCCGTTGGGCATTTACCGGACTTGGGAATTTCTATGACTTTAGCTTGCCTCCACAGTTTTGCGATCTTTAGATATTTGAGGGACGAGTTGAACCATGACACAGCCACGGGTCCCAGTTGTTTGATTTGTTCGACTATTATGTCATCCATACCAGCAGCCTTGCCATATTGCAGAGATTTTATACATGTAATAACTTCAGGTAGAATAAATGGCTTGGTGATGGTGTCTGAGTTATTTGTGGCTTTATTACGTTTTGTGGCTTTAGGTAGATGGTGTGGGGGTTTTCCATTTAGCAATAGTTGGTGGGTGACTTCATTTGCTGTCACTTGGCCAGGGTTAGTTGCTCCCGATTAGTCCCCATGTAGCTTTTTGATGGTGGTCCGTGATTTTTTGTTGTTATGCATCAGGTCAACAGTGGAAACAAACTTAATCCAGCTTTCCTTACGACTTTCACCTACCAAACGCATGAGCTCCTCACCGGTCACTAGAGTCTCTTCGGAGAATAGATCCTTCTTACATAGTGACTGGTAGTGTGAAAGCAGCTTTGCAGAATCATCGTTTAGGCCTGAAATGTATAGCCTTCGGCAGCCCCAAGGAATGTGTTTGCAAGAGGACGTCCAAACGGTGTCTACAAATTGATTGTGATTATTTGGAGTAGGATTGTAATTATTTGGAGTCTAAGTCAATTGTCTCTGAGAAGAGCTGCCAGTTGGCTTTAGAGAAGTTAAAACAAGTGTGGCAAGCGAATATCGTATATCGTCCACAACGTTAACCTAAATGCAACCAGTGCTGCAAAGTTCAAGACTTATAGACACCACTGATCCATATGAAACACATTAATGGCACAAAAAAATGACCTACACAGCACTGCAGCTGTAATTCTGCAGTCGCGTTTCTAGGAAATGACAGGATCATTCACGCGCGTACTGTCTGATCACCACAGCTATTCCAGGCCGCTTTAAAGCCGACTGCAAAGAGAGCTTTCAAGACATTGCACTTTTTGATAATTGCCCGCTGTCTAGAAAGGTCTTCCTTTCATTCACCAATTATGTGCCGTTGAGAGCTTAAGTGCCAGATCTTTTCTCTCTTTTTCCTCCTCTTTCCTGAGTGGTAGTTATATTAGCCGTCAGACCTCAAAAAGTTTTGATGAAAGAGAGCGGAGGTCCAGAGACACCTTTGAAGCTCATCAGAATAGCAGAGTTGCTTTTCAGAAGGGGAAGAAAGGGTAGAGAGAAAAACAGCAAAGGTGGGGGGAAGAAAGGGAGCGAGAGAAAGAAAGGGAGAGAGAGAGAGTGCACCCTACAGTCAAGAGTCAAGGTAAGGGAAGGAGGGATGAGGAAATCATTTGAAAGAGGTGGTTTGGGGTGGCTCTGGAGTTGTGCATTTAGAGAGAGTGGATGAAAAGATAAAAAGATGGTGGGAGAGCTAAATTACACGAGTGGAGAGGGTGGGAGGGAGTGCTTTTTCTATGAGGTACAGAGAGATGGAAGAAAGATCAGGGAATGGGGGGGCAGTTGTGTCCTGTGAGAGGGAGCATGGTGCAGTGACCGTGAAAGTGCTTAAATAAACACTGCAAGAGAGGAGAAGAGGGAGGGGGAAAAGATGAAGGGAGGGAGGGACGAAGGGAGGCAAGATAAAGAGATGAACCAGCAAATTGGGCCAGGGAATAAGGATAAAAGAGAAAGAAGTGCATTAGAGAAAAAGGACAGAGGAAAGAAAACAGCCAAGATATTATACATATAATATACATTATTACATTTAATAACATGGGTTGAGGGGATGGTGGGATAGGCAGGACGACAGCACACCAGAGTGGGACAATGAGAAAATAACAAGAACACCAAACAAATTTTATAGACATTAAACTTACATAATACAAGACCACAAATTTAAACTAATATTTGACTGATTTGTTTTTTGTGTAGTGATTTGTTCCATGAGGCTATGTTCTGAAGACTGGATGTCCAGAACTTCACTGGTGAGATCTGCAGGTTCACCTAAAATTGCACGACAGTCTGGTAGAAGTGAAACCCGCCATCAGTGTCTTTTGCTGAGTCAGGGAAAACGGATCGACTGAGTTATCATTTAAGAGGCAAAAAGGAGGCAACAGTGGAATGCTGATTTCAAGTAATATCTACTGTAGTGGTCCATAGATCTGCCACCACAGGACACGCTTAGAACATATGAATAAAGGTGCCGGGTGCAGAATGTATATGTGATTGCTGTATTGTATGCATGATAAATTATTGCAACTAATATCTAGATACTCCTAAAAATCTTAAAATGTACACAACTGCCAGGGTTGTTAATATGTACCAAGAAAAATACAAAACAAAGAACAGGAGCTTTAGTGACATCGCTATGTACCAATACAGCTTAACTGCCTAAACAAATATTAAAACATTAGCCATTTCCAGGAAAGTCATCTGTTTCTTCCAGAGTTCAGCTGTTGAATGTTAAAGTTGAAAGTAGAATGGGGAAATGTACAGCAAAGGCATTTAAATAGTTCTTACAGTTTTAAACAAGCTCAATAATCCTAACTAATCCTTCCAGTATGACCAAAATTCCGTGGACCTACACTCTCCTGT
This sequence comes from Bryconaethiops microstoma, assembly GCA_037577275.1. Classification (NCBI taxonomy): domain Eukaryota; kingdom Metazoa; phylum Chordata; class Actinopteri; order Characiformes; family Alestidae; genus Bryconaethiops; species Bryconaethiops microstoma. The sequence goes on along the minus strand of JBBJLS010000140.1, from coordinate 5,502,444 downwards.
TCTTCAAATGTTAGATGCATTAGGTAGCTGTTTAAATAACTGTTTGTGGAGGTTATCTAGTTAGAATACACCGCTTAATATTTAAGTCACAGGTGGGAAGCCTGATGATGTTTTATTTTACAGAGATAAACTTAGTCATGACACATTTTTATGCTTTTTTGAGCATATCATGTCTATTGTCTGCATTTAAAAACACTGCCCACCTTCAAATTTCATTACTAACTAAACCAAAAGTTCTCTAGGACATTGCTTTTAACAACTGCTCTTTTAAGAATTGAAATCTGTGCTTTAAAACATGTAGTTTTTCAATGTAGCTTTTATTAATTTGACAGGAGCCTTTTGGCCCTTTTTTTCTTTGTGGTTAACAGGGCATCACTTCCCCTTTACAGGCAGACCTATCACTTAAACTTTGACTGCTTGGCAAGATAGAGCACCCCATGTATGTACATTCCCTGGCTACCACTTTTCTCTAATGTCATTACAACACATTTCTGATTACAAACGGAAGGCATAAAATGAATACAAACCACTGGCAATAAATCGATGCTTACTCAGCAAATCATCTGGCACTGCCCTAATGACTTCTTACAACCAATTTACATGGATGTCCATTATGTCCATTCTTACAGTAACACAAACTACAGTGTAACGAGAAAGTTAGTTGTTCAAATTGGTAACAGCATTGACAGTCCTAACACATTTAACACAGACTTTATTGTTCAATCTAATCTGCTGATTTACAAATAGAAAAAGCAATTAAGATTAACTATTTTATAGGAGCATTAGTGTGTACTTCTTTAAAGTCAGCTAGAGACGGTGGGAAATATTGAGGGTATGGGGCTGGAAGCACTAAGCAAAGCATCTTAGTAAAAGACAGCCTTGCAAAAAAGGTTCCTTGCGCACTGCCACAGAAGGACTGCTTTTGGATCCCTAAAGAACTTTTTAATGGATGGTTCTTTAGAGAACCCTTGAAACCTTTCAAAAAAGAAGGTCGTGGGTTCAAATCCCAGGACTGCTTGTGGAACCTCAGAAGAACCCTTGAGCAAGGTAAGGTCCCCACACAATGCTCCCCGGGTGCTGTGTTCCTGGCTGCCCGCTGCTTCACTTGGTGAACGGGTTAAATACAGAGAACTTCATGCTGTTCACACTGTGTGCTGTGGTGTGTTCACGTATGACAGAATGGTCACTTTCACTTTCACTTTAAATTAATATAATGAACATTTTTTCAAAACAAATGCATTGGCAAACCAAATGTGCTTTTAAAGGAGTATATATATATTTCGTGTTTCCTGGGCCCCAAGTTAAGCTCTAACTCTGGAGGACAATCAAAGGTGTTTTTAATCAAACACCTAATCAAAGGTGTTTGATTAAAAGAAAGTACAAACAGTATCAGCTTCAACCACAGGTTCTCTGACAGCCTAATAACTGTGCCCAGCACCTTCTTCTCATCAGTTCTGTGCTGGTTCCAAGGTTGGCAGATGTTAACCCCAAAAAAGGCCTTCCCAGTTGCCACCTTATTTGTAGGCAATTCATTTTTTTTTTAATTTAAAATATTTCTCCGTAGTTAATGCAACCTTGTTTAGAATTCACTCTGCCCCCTAAAAAAGACAAAAAAGGCTTGTGCCCAATCAGTGTCAACAATATAGATGGTATTTCATCTTATGTCAATCCTTGTGTGACTCTCCACAATCCACTGATGCTATTGAAGTTGGTGTGAAAAGACAGATGACATGTTTGAAATATTTGTACAAGAATGTGATGATGTGAAATATGTGTTATAAGGCTCACTTGAATGTGTTTCCTGATCAGTGTGTGAGAATTTGCCGCATTGTGTGGTAGATCACAAAATCTGCAACAGCGATGGTTGTTTGTTCATATCAAGCTCACAGCACAGCTCAGCTTCTTCTGAACCAAGGAATTCTTCAGATGATGGATGATTAGAATAGCCCAAAAACATTTTTAATGATACATATACATTTCTTTATCAATCACAATCGATCATCATACATAGCATTATGTGTCTGCTTAAGTCTGAGAAGTATACCTGAGCAAAATAGCAAGAAGATAATTTACATAGATATTCCCTGTAAACTTATCACTATATCACATGTGTCTCATAACTTAGAACACTGTCACATTTGGATTTTCACACATCAGTGATTTTGTGGGCTTTAGTTTTTCCAATAAAAAAAACAAAGACCAGTAAAAGCAGGGGCAGAAAGAAAGAGTTAGACAGACATTAGGAGGAGAGCAGCAGAGGGACAGGAAAGCAGTCGAGAATAAGAAGAGGAGGTAGAAATGAGAAATGGAGAGCTGGGTGAGGGCTTTGAAGAACAAAACATGAGAGATGGAGCCAAGGATGATATTCTGAAAAAGAGAGAGAGCGCAAGACTGCAATGGAAAGAGGGACACTGATGGAGAGACAGACAGTAGCAGTGGAGCTCAAGTACATACTACCAGCTGGACCTCATAGTATGTTAACATGTTCCCAGATCTTGGCTTGTATATGTTTCTGGTTCATGTGCACCAATGCGTGTCAGGTGAATTGGGGATTCTAAATTGACCATAGGTGTGAGTGGTATGTGTATGTGTCCTGTGGTGGGCTGGCACCCTGCCCAGGGTGAGTCCCTGCCTCGTGCCTGTTGGCCCAGAGATACCCGAGACGCTAGTAAGGCTCCGGGTACCCGAGACACTAGTAAGGATTAAGCAGTTACAGAAAATGAATGAATGAATGAATTTGGCAAACTATGTTGAATTTAACACAAAAGCCATCACACAAAGCTATTACTACTTTGAGTGTGCTATTGGATTTGATTAGGACAATTTAAATATGTATTTATTACTACACTAGTAGGTAAAGGTACTAATAGTTCTTGCTTCATTAAAATGTGTCGTGTCTGGGCACAGTGACAGAGTGTTGTGTGTATATTTCCTAAGCACACCGGGTTTGAGTTGGTTTATTATTAGTTTCAGCAGCCAGTGTGCTCAGGAGAAACAGGGCTTGTGTTTTCATTGGCTTAGAGATGCCTGGTGTTTCGTATTTAAGTTAATTTGTGGTGGACCCTTAGGCACTCATGCCTGTTTCTGTTGTTTTTGAAATAAAAGAAAGTAAATAAGAATGAATGTCTGCCTGAGTGCCTGCCCTCATTTGAAAGAAAGGGGACATCGTGACAACCGGTGCAAACACATATAAATGTTTTTTTCCAAAACATTGCAAGGAGGGGCAAGTTTCAGTAGTGAGTGGCTTAACATCATATAAGAATATTCACAATACAAGGATACAGCATTTCAAAATCTGCAAATCTGAGAGTGGGTATTCTAGTTGAAAAAAGACCAATTTTTAAATATAAGTTTAATTCATTCATTATCTAAGCCACTTACCTTAACCTGGATCCCCTGGAAGTCCATCACATTACAGTCAAACACAGTCACACACCCACTGGCAGCTTAGCATCTTCAATGTCCACCACCTGACATGCATGACTTTAAACTCTAGCAGACCACCTGATGGAAACTGGGGAGACATGGGGAGAACATGGGGAGAACATGCAAACACCTCAGAGAAAGGGCCCTGGCTGCCCTGGCCAAAAATTGTAACCAGAAAACTCTAGCTGTACTTGTAGTGGGTTTAAAGTACATGTTAAGGCAGAGATGCATTATACGCAATAATTTCATGGCTTAAACACAAAAGAATGGCCCGAAACAACACATCTGTTCTGGTAATGATGGGAGATGAAATTAAAGAAAAAGACAAGTAACTGTAAATCTAAAACTTTGGCTGAGATTTTAGAATCTTTGGCAGACGTGCTGCAGGAGGAAACTATTAATGAAGTAAAGCCAGTGAACACTTCGCAGGTATAGCAAAAGAGATGTGAAAGGAGCATAAAGGAGTAGACGTCCCTTATCATACAGTACTAAAATGATGGTATGGTATGGGATAGCTTCCCTGAGTGCAGGATAACAGAACACTTCGACGCAGGTAGTTTATCCAATAAAATAATGTCCTGCTTGGAGAAGCATAAGCTGAAATACAAAGAGAAGCTGGTGGGTCAGGCATAAGATGGAGCTGTGGTGATGAGTGGCAAGTGTTCTTGAGTCCCAGCTAGACCAAGCATGCATTCTACATCCACTGCGCACTTTTTAATTCTTGTTGTCTTGGTGTTGTGGATGCTGTATGCATTTTCTCTTTGCTGGAAAGTTGTATGTATTCACGTCATGCTCATATGTCCATCAAAAGTGGCTTAAAATACATAAAGAAATGTCCAGTGGTCCACTATAGGAACTATAAAGACATTGACACTACATGGGCCTCCTGCTACATTGTATGTTTAAACCTTATGGATAGGTTGCCTGCGACCAGAGAATCCTACTTTGTCAAAATTTCTTTTGGCAACTTGCGGTGTTGGTTGCAAGTAGGTTTATAGTCATTCCAGCCTCATACACAGTACACACTGAAATGAAACAATGTTTATCCAGGACCTGGTGCAACACAAGAACAAAAGCAGGACATCACAAGACCACATAACTGCAACAGGACAAAATATACATAGTGCAAAGAAAGCAAGTAAGAGAGTGCAAGAAAAACACAAGAGCAACAAAACAACAGAACAATAGAATATTTAATGCAGTCAAGGTCTGAATGAATACAATATATTATGACAGATACTGTAGTCTTGCAGAGGTGTCATTAGGTGTGTAAAAATGCAGAATAGAGGTAGACAGCAATAAATAATAATGTACAAATAATGGCAGCAGCAGGACAGAGAATGTGCTGTATATAATAAATAGACGTGACACAAAGTTCACCTGTCTGACATGCTCCGGTCACCAAATATAGATCTTTCCAAAGGAGAGGCAAAACATCAGCAGACCTTTGAAAAATATCACAATGAGGAGGAGAACTTCATTGAGCTGGGGAATACAATCACTAAAAGAAATAATTGAAACATTTCCATTAGCATCAAACTGAAAAGAACACACTATATGATAGTCTCATCACACTTGGGCAGAGAAAGCGAGTTGACAGCAAAGATGCTTTTAGGGAAAAAGTACTCCCTCCCATCATACGCTCCATAGCTGGTGAGATTTAGAAATGTTTTTAAAGGCCAATTGTATACAGTAATCCCCCGTTACGTTCCAAGAGCACCCACTTATAGTGAAAAACCATGTTGTTTTGTTTTGGTAAAAAATTTTATAGTGTAAACCCTAAATATGCCCCCAAATATACTCTCCAAACACTTAAATTTCATTTTAAATTAAGCTTAATATATTACCCATGTATTAAGAAAACGCATACAGGGGTGGACTGGCCATCTCGGGCCCGACGGCCACGCACCGGACGGACGTTCTGGACTTTTCCAGAAGAGAGACACAGAGAGAGAGAGAGAGAGAGAGAGAGAGAGAGAGAGAGAGAGAGAGACAGAGAGAGAGACAGAAAGAGAGACAGAGAGAGAGAGAGAGAGAGAGAGAGAGAGAGAGAAAGAGAGAGAGAGATTTAAATTCAGCGCAGCAGAACGGACAGATTGCCAGTCCACCCCTGCATACATTTTCCTTAAGGGTAATGTATTAAGCTGAATTTAAAATGAAATTAAAGTATTTCGAATTCAAACATTTTTTCATTTAATCTGTCTCTCTTTCTCTCTCTCTCTCTCTCTCTCTCTCTCTCTCTTTCTGTCTCTTTCTGAATCAGAATCAGAATATGTGGTGACTGCCACATCACACAGACACAGAGAGCCACAAGACACCAGAGTAGTGTAAAATAAAAGTAAGATAAAATACAAAATTTAATAATTAAAATAAGTCTAATATAAGTCTAAATAGAATCTGATAATCTAAATATGAGTAAAAATGAAAAAAATAATAAAATAAAAGTACATTTTAAAAAATCTCTCTGTCTCTCCCTCTCTCTTACTCTCTCTTTTACTCTCTCTCTTCTGGAAAAGTCTGGAACGGCCATCTGTTTGGGCGGCATAGGGCTTTTAGAAGAATGAAACGAAAACAGGAGAACAGGAGGGCAGCAGCCAATAACTGAAAATTTAGCAGAATTTATATTTGGATTACTATTGATGTTATTAGTAAATTATATATTTTTAATAATTAAAAAAATTAAAATGTGTAAAAAGAAATAAAGTAAAATGAGTAAAAAAAAAACAAAACATATTGCCACGAAAAAAGCCCAAAAAATTTTGTGAGAATATTTGCCGTTTCCGCGTCATTGCGGAGATTAACGGGTATTGTGGAGTGTTCGGTTGTAAGAAAAAATCTGCGTGTGACTGAATCCGTGACTCCTGATCCGTGTAAAACTGGGGGATTACTGTATCTCTAAAGTAATGAAACTAAGTGCCGTTCACTATAAGGGGTAATGGGGGTGCCAGAGTATGAGTGTGGCTGTGACAGACAGGCAGAGAAAAAGTTGCCATTCAGCCATACTGGCTGTCACGTTCAAACTACCCCATTTTAATCTCATTAAGATAAACACACTTATCACCCATGGTGCACAGATTCAAGGAGAAACGGGGGACTCAGAGACAGACAGCTCAGAGAACTGGAGTAAAAATCTCTGTTCAGTACAAAACCTGCTGTCTAACTTAGCCTGTCACAGTACCACACTTGACACTCAATGACACTCATCTTTCCTTTCATAACTGGCCTCAGCTATAGTGTATTAAAGTCACTAAAAATTTTGTTTAAAGTTTAAAGTCTATGTTCATGAGCCATCTCTGTAGCTTTTGCTGATTTTTTTGCTCCACATTTCTTTATGGCTGCCATACCGGCAGAGTGAGCTGACATTATAATGCTCACTTGGGGAATCTTTCTCTCCTATATACTGTGAAGGTGAATCGCCCATGCACTCTCCCCATACATTATGGAAGCGAGTCTAACACAAAAATCTAATTTTCATGTTCAGTGACCAGTTTAATTAGCAGTTTTTGGACACTGCCCAAGAAGTGGCATTTACCCAATCTTTTGCATGGAGAGAGAGGCACCTAAACATTGGTTTTAAGGTCAAAAATAGCTTGTGTTAAAAAATTCTGCTCACAGCAGGGATCAGTTTCACTCTTGATCACCAATGATTAATGGCCTCTTTGGGTTGAACACTTTGGTGCACAAGTGTATTCTCAGTCAGCTTCACTCCAAACCTTTGCTAACGTGTATCTGAATAGCAGGAAACAATGACTACAAGTGCCACACACTGCTTCAGATACAAACAAGAAACAAGTACAGACTGCTGCTGAAGCTCTGTGATTTCCTCTTCCTATGGTGACCAAGCCCTTAGTTCAGAGTGTCACTGGCTGGGGGAGTAGACACCATAAGGAGTGCACAAGGTAGCAGAAGCAAGGCAAGCAAGCAGGGGTCCATGCTAGGCTAACAGCTAAGGCTAGTCAGCCAGCTATTCCATCCATCCTGCTCATCAGTGTTTGCTCCCTGGACAATAAACCGGACTACATCCAAGTCCAGCAAACTACCCAGTGTGAGTTCAGAGACTGCTGTGTTTTTGTTTTTGCTGAGACATGGCTCAGCGACAGTATTCCGGAAATGGCTAAATAGATTAGCAACACGCTAATGTTCCCCTGTGACTGTAATAACATGTAGGCTGAACTTTATGGAACCATGGAGCGAGCTCCAAAATCAAACCGGAGATTTTGTTGCCGGAGATTTTAATCACTGGAATCTCAAGCCAGTTTTGCCAGAATTCCATCAATATGTAGACTTACCAATGTGGGGGGCGACTGTATTTACACAAACATCGCTGGTGCATACCGTGCTGAGCCCTACACCCACTGCTCTGATCATGTGTCTGTCATGGCTAATAGGAAAACCCACAGAAGGCTGTCGGGCCAGACAACACTCCTGGTCATGTGTTTGGAGGATGTGCAGACCAGATGGCAGATGTTCTCACAGACATCCTCAGAATCTCTCTGAGCACCACTGTCATTTCAGTGCTTGAAAGCCATCACCATCATCCCTGTGCCAAAAAAGTAATCAGTGTCTTGCCTCAGTAACTAATGTCCAGTCGCACTCACAGCCATCATCATCAAGTTCTTCGAGAGGCTTGTCGCAATGCGTATAAAATAACCCCCCCGTATCTTCATTTGTAGCATTCAACACCTTCATTTGTCAATGTCTGATTTGAAAGTTGAGACTACTTGGACTGAACACATCTCACTGTAACTGGATCTTGGAGTTTCTGTTTGGAGACCTCAGTCAAGATTGGGAAGTAACCACCTCCAGTACCACCACTGAGTACAAGGGCCCCCCAGTATTGTGTGCTCAGCCTCTTGCTGTTCTTGCTGCTCACCCATGACTGTGCAGGAATACACAGCTCAAGACACATCAGGTTTGTTGAAGATATGACTGCTGGGTTTGATCAGCTGAATCTACAAGGTGACATATAGAGAGGGAGTGCAGTGGCTAATGGACTAGTGCAGAGCTGAGGACCTCTCTGTGACTGTGGACAAAATGCAAAAGATGATTGTTGACTTCACAGTGTGATCACTCTGCAGAACATCACCAGCTCCTCAGTGGAGATCGCCCGCACATCACATTTCTTGATGTTCACATCATAGAGAACTTTATGGAGGGAATGTAGAGACTACTCTCTATAGCTGTATCACAGAGAATTGTATGGGAATTTGTCATAATATTGTATTCATTTAGTTGTCAGCTGCACTAAATGTTGTCTTGGCCTGTTGTTTTGTTGCTTGTGGTGTTCATGCTTTCTCATCTGCACTGCATCTTAATGATGTATATTTTATCAGGTGCACTCTTATGTAATATAATGGTGTTTCATTTTTGTTTGTGTTGCACCATGGTTCTGGAAGAATGTTGTTTCATTTCACTCTGTACTGTGTTTATGGCTGAAATGACAGTTAATCTAATTGACCTGACTTGACCAGGCTGTATATGGTTAGGGACAGCTGAAAATAGGTGGGGGTACAAGCTCAAAAATGGTTTCAGATAGCCTACTGTCCAAAACCTGTTTTCAGTAGGAAAATCATAAATAGGCTGTTATGGTTTCTTTTCTTGTCAGTGGTACATATTCATCTATTTTTCAAAATGTAATTCATGCATGAAAGGCTTGAAAAATATGTCATTAACATTTTTATTTATTTATCTTCATTCATTGACTGTAAATTGGTGATGGTACGGCATGTACTTAATGAACAAAAGAAAAAAGGCGTAATATTTTGATCTGCAGACCGGTGGAAGAGATCATTAATTTCACATCTTGGCAGATATACATTATTAGACATTTTAATAGATTTGAAAAAGTAACAGTATTTCTTAGTGTTACTATTTCTTAGGTGCCATTTAGCATTCTGATGTGTATGTGCACAGGACTATAAATGTAATAGGCTTTAAAACAACAAATGCAAACGTCCTTTAAAAGGCTATTATCCTACATATACTTTGTAATATCTGCAGTCCCTGCAGAAAAGGTTGAAAAGATCACCACCAAGAATTATAGATTAGAAACTGAAGTAAGGGATTGTAAAGGAGATAAAGGGGTAACATGATTAGTGGGCCTTTGTATCGCTGTAAAAGTGTAACATTTTGTAAACAAAATGTACCTACAATTTGAGTTATTAAATTTAAATCTAACTCTTTATATGCCAGTATTAAAACAGAGAGAAACGAAATCTTAATAGGAATAGAAGCATCAGGAATTTTCTGATACATATGAGTATAGAGAACCCACTGCTATTACTTCCATTTTGTCAAGGAAATTCTTTGTCAAATCTGTATCCTGCAATAAATACTTCAGCAAAATACTTTGATAATTATGACTGTGATAAATGATTAGAAAAGGGAAAGACAGTATTAACTTTCTGGGGCATAAACTCAAAAATGATATCAAATAACAAAAGATAAAAAGATATGTGTACTTTACATATATGCACTTTACAAAAAAGTTACATTTTTGTCATTTACTTTATCAGGGTAGTGCCTCTTTCTTTTGGCTATACACTGTTACATCCTGTCTGCTTACATTAAGGAAAGCAACAGCAAATGCTTGATATTCAAACAACACAATGCAAAAGGCTTGCAGTCTGACAGGCAGTTTCTTTAAATATTTTAAAAAACTTGGGAGAGAACAACAAATTGTGAAGGTATGTGTACTTTTTTCATTTTGGCTTTATTTTTTATTACAAACATTGTGGTGTTCTTCAGCATTTGAAGTTTATTTTACCTTAAACTTTGACACACTGCTTTGTTTTTAATTACTTAAAGGAACTGCTTTATGGACATTTTCACTGTGTGGTCTCCAGAGCATCCATAGTAGTTGATTTTTTTATCCATGCATTTTCTGCCATTAACCCACAGGGTCTCAGTGATTGGTTATTTTATGTGATGCCTGAATTTCATTTCTTATTTGGTATTGTCTTGTTTGGTATTGTCTTGCATTATCTTTTTGGAATTCCATAATTTGTTGTGGTTTTGCTGTTTTAATTGAACAGGCCGGGCAAACAAATCAAAATCAGTTGCTAAATATCACTGTATGACCTATGTGCATGTCAGCAGTTCCTTTTGATCACCTGAAGTGCTGAAATAATTGAGAAGTTATGGTATCCTGGAACATATATTATTTTAAGATTATATTTGGCAGGTGGCGTATCGTGTTTTTTAATCACCTTAGTGCTTTTTTTGCAGGCTTTCCGTCCAGTCAGCAGTGGCTATAGCCCTGCTCCCAGAAGCCTGTCTCCCAAAAACCCCACTTCTTATGTGTCCATCAACAATTGCAATTCAAGGCATGTGTCCCAGTACAACAACTCTGCTAGCATGTACACAAACAACAATGACACTGGTGCTTTACCCAAGATATTGACCAGCCTCAGTCTGAGCTCCTCACATAGGTAAGTCATGAAATCTAAGCTGTAAAAAATAGTACTCCGGCTGTCTCCCTTCCTAAACAACTCAAAGAATCTCTCTCTCTCTCTCTCTCTCTCTCTCTCTCTCTCTCTCTCTCTCTCTCTCTCTCTCTCTATCTATCTATCTCTATCTCACACACACCTACACAAAAACAAGCCCATTCTCCCAGTTTACAGGCGTAAACCTGGAGGATTCCATTTCTGTCACACTGGGGTCTCGGTCTGCAATGGGTGTCTATGCTATTCAAAATGCTAACGCTAGCCAGCCCGCAATCCCATCCATCTTTCTCTCCAATGTTTGCTTGCTGGACAATAAACTGGTCTACATCTGACACCAGCAAATTACCCAGCTTGAGTTCAGAGACTGCTGTGTTTTCGTTTTTATGGAGACATGGCTCAGCACCAGCGTTCTGGACATGGTTACGCAAATTAGCAACATGCCAATGTGCCATAGTGACCGTGATGTGGAACTGAGCACCAAGACAAGAGGAGGGGGGCTGTGTGTTTACATCAATACAGATGGGTGTGTGAACACTGTCAACAAGCTCCAAAAGATTGGAGATTTTAACAAGGCAGTTCTCCCTAAATTCCACCAGTATGTGGACTTTCCAATGAGGGAGGCGAACGCCCTGGACTGTGTTTACACAAACATCACTGGCGCGTTCCATGCCAAGCCCCGCCCCCACCTTGGCTACTCTGATCACATGTCCGTCAAGTTGCTCTCAGTCTACAGACTGCTTGTCAGACATGCCAAAGCTGTTCAAAAACAGACAAATATCTGGCCTCCAGGCACCATTTCTGCTCTTCAGAACTGTTTTGAGTACACTGAATGGGACATGTTCAGGGAGGCTGCAACCTACAGTGGCTCAACTAACCTGGAGGAGTACAAGGCATTGGTCACTGGCTAGATCGGTAAATGCATTGATAATGTCACTGTCTCCAAGATCATCACCACACGCCACAACCAGAAGCCATTTATGACTGCAGAGGTGCGCACGCTGATGAGCACTCAAGAAACAGCCTCTGTGGTTCTCAGGACAAGGCTGCCCTGAGCACAACAAGGGCCAACCTGTTCAGGGCAATTAGAATAGCGAAGCGCGCACATGCCCACAAAATCCACAGCCACTTCAAGGACACTGGGAATATACGCGAATATGGCAGGTCAACCAGGCCATCACCAGATAATGCCTGTGATGCCAGATAAACTGAACTATTTCTATGCATGGTTTGAAGCTCAAAACGACATGGCAGTGAGGAAGAGCACCCCCCCTCTAAATGACTGGGTGCTCTGTCTGACCATGGCATCTTCAATATTTCTCTGAGCACCACTGTCGTTCCAACGTGCTTCAAAACCACCATCATCATCCCTGTGCCAAAGAAGTCATCAGAGTCCTGCCTTAATGACTATCATCCTGCACACTCACACCCATCATCGTGAAGTTCTTCAAGAGGCTTGTCATGAGGCACATCAAATCACAACTTTACTGGACCCCCTGCTGTTTGAATACCATTCCAACCATTCTACAGATGATGCCGTCACCACCACCATTCAGTTCACCATTCAGCATTCATCACCATCATTCCTCAACATCTGATTGGGAAGCTGAGACTGCTGGGCCTAAACACTTCCCTCTGCAACTGGATCCTGGACTTTCTTACTGGGAGACCTGAGTCATTCAGGATCGGGAGCAACATATCCAGCACCACCACACTGAACACTGGGGCCCCAAGGGCTGTGTGCTCAGCCCTCTGCTTTTGAAGCTGCTGACCCAAAACTGTGCAGCAATGCCCAGCTCGAACCACATCATCAAGTTTGCTGATGACACAACCGTGGTGATTTTGATCAGGAAGAATGATGAGGCGTACAGAGAGGAGGTGCGACAGCTGACGAACTGGTGCAGAGCCAACAATCTGTCCCTGAATGTGGATAAAACAAAAGAGATGGTTGTTGACTTCTGGAGGGCGCAATGTGATCACTCCCAGTATGGAAATTGGAATGGGAATTGTATCCTGGTACAACCTGGTATGGGAATTGTAACGTTTCGGATCGCAAGACCCTAGAGAGGATTGTAAGGACAGCCGAGAAGCTCATCGGGGTCTTTCTCCCCTCCATCATGGACATTACACCCCCCCAACACACACACACTCTTCTCCCTCCTCCCATCTAGCAAAAGGTTCCGCAGCATATGGGCCTCCACTGCCAGAATGAGGAATAGTTTCTTTATTCAGGCCATCAGACTCCTCAGTTGGAACTGAAACTAAAGACTCTTTCCCCCAGCACACAACTATTCAGACTTTAATTACCTGTGTAAATACTAGGGGTGTCATGTGATTTAAAAAAAATAATCTAATTAATTACAAGCTCTCTGATTAATTTATCTAAATTAATCGCAAATTTTTTTGTTGTAAAAGTATTTAAACAAATAAATGAATTTTGACATATGAATGAATGAATAATCAACATTAGACTTTCAACATCTCTTTTAATTGTTTTTACACTATTCATGTGCAGTAATGGTCATAGCATTGCCAAAATGCTTCAGCAGGAACAATGATATAACTATAAGGTGCAGTTTAAGACAATGTACATACAAGCACACGTGTTCTGATGAATTATGCTGGCTTGTCGAAAATGCTACCTTTAAGCTTATACAGTTTAAACAGTCAGTTTAGCACTGATAGTGATGAGAAATAGGCAAATAATATGCATAATCCGAGACAAATATATTTTATTTAAATGAGAAGAGCCTAAATAGATAGACAGATCTTTAGAGGTGCATAGAGTCAGTTTATACAGTCAGGTTCTAACACTCAGAAATGGTAGTGTAAGGTAGGGTTATCTGATTTATGCTGCCTTGCTGAAAAATGCTACTGTAGCTCAAATCGATGGCAGAGTCCTGCGATTCATGCTTCCCTGTGAAAAAAATGCTCCATTGAAGCTTTATGAGCGTGGCACTGGATCCCGAGACTGTGGAACAGCACATGTGTAGAAGGGCATGGTAGCACATCTTGATGGGTAACACGTTTCAACAGAACACCAGACCAGGTTAAAGTCACATGGTGCGATTCATCAGCGATCATTTTTTTAATGCATTATTTTTTCTGTGATTAATTGATCAAAATTAATGCATTAATTCGACACCCCTAATATAAATACTCATCTGTTTATTACATTCTTTGTCTCTGTCCTGTTGCTGCTATATTTGCTCAATCATATTTATATTGCTGTTTATCCCTGCACATGTAACTTCTTCTGCATTTTTGCACACACAACTCTCTGCTGCTAGAGTACAGTACCTGTAAAAATAATGTATTCATCCAGACTGTAGCTATTGTTGATTGCACTGTTGTGTTGTCTTAAATTGTAACTGCACCTTACAGTTAACTTAAATATAATTATAACATTTATAATTTGTCTGTTAAATTAGTTAAAAGGAATAGGGCAGAGATATCCAGTGTGCATAGTTTTAAGTTAGATTATATGTTACATAACAGAAGAAGAAGTCATTTTTAAGAAAAGTAAATGTCCTATGGAATCAAGACTTGCCTGAAGGTCTGGCCATTACCTTTATTTTCCTAAGCCCAGAGCCTCCACTGCAATTCCCTGGCAGTCATAATGGTTTCAATATGGAGTCTGACGTCTACAAGATGTTGCAAGATCTAGAAGAGCCATCATCTGTACCCAAACAGTCTGGGTCATTTAAGTACCTGCAAGGAATGTTGGAGGCCGAAAATGGAGGTAAGCTGACCCATTCTCAACCAAACCAGGATGGACCTATATGGTAGCCTAATCTGGAT
>JBBJLS010000140.1:5453119-5487675 GCA_037577275.1 Bryconaethiops microstoma | reverse complement strand
ACTACTGCAACTCTCTACTGGCTGGACTTCCACTGAAGGTAACGAGACCACTTCAGCTGATTCAGAATGCAGCTGCAAGGTTAGTGTTCAATGTTCTTAAATTTTCACACACTATGCCTCTACTACGGAACCTTCACTGGCTCCCTGTGGCCGCTCACATTCAAAGTTCAAAACCTTAACGCTTGCCTTCAATGCCAAGAGCGGACTTGCGCCTTCTTACTTATCAGCACTGATCAAACAACGTGTCACTTCTAGTCCTCTCAGAGCTTCAAGCACTGCTCATCTTGAACCTCCGCTGCTCAAAAGAAGAGGAAGACATGCATCAAGACTCTTTTCAGTTTTGGCCCCAGTGATGGAATGAACTCCCTCTTACGATCAGATCTGTGGAGTTCCTCTCTGTCTTCAAGTGTCTTCTGAAGAGCCACCTCTTCAAGGAGCACCTTGGTGACTAACCAGTCCTCTCTTATACATCATTTTCTTTATATTTAAAAAACCTCGGGCCCTTACCCTCTTAACTGTTTGCCCTTACTGGTATATTAACCTCTGATTTTTTTCTTTGACAGGTTTTTTTAAAGGGTGTAACTTAGCTGGCAGTAACTTGGTTTCAGGTAGGAAGAACATTTGTGGACTACTTAACCCTCCTATTATGTTCCGGTCAAATCTGACAGATTTTCACATTTTCTCTCTAGAAAATGCAATTAATTTCATCGGTTTGTTCTAAGGTTCCATGGTTTTGTTTACACAAGCATAAAATGCTTAAAAATGCATAAAAAATTATTTGAGAATTTTTATTATATTTTGTTTTATTGGACTTATGAACACTCATGGTGTTCCTGGTCAAAAATGACCTGTCATTAGAAATTAATTGGTAAGACTAGGATTAGTGTATAAAATAGAGTTTAAGAACATTCCCACACCCCACTATGCTGGTGCCTTTGAGCACACACACATATACACACACACGCTGAGACTGAGATCTTAATGAACATAAGGGCATTACTGTGAATTCTTATCCTGCATGAGGGTTAACTGAGGTAACACTGAGAACTGAGTCTGAGAAAGAGAGTTTAACAGATAAAAAAGACCTAGGTCAATGAAAAAAAATGTCCACTTAACCTCGTCAGGGTCCAATTTTACCAAACTCAGGCCCCCAGTTTCTTTCCTTTATTTACTTAATTTACTTTTTTCTGAAAATTGAGTTTTGTTTTGAATGGTCAAAGTTAAGTACACTGTGTGTGTGCGTGCAAGGAGCATGTGTGATTTGGCTCCAACTCATATGTACACACAATTTGTTTATAAATAAGGCGGCATTTCAAACCTCTCGGGTCTGTGGTCTGTGTGTGCATTCTTTACCTGGGCAGGAGATGGCACTATTGGAAGAAGGCAAGTCAGTGGAGGCAGTGTGATCTGAGAAACCCTTTCTGCTGGGAAACCCTGGGTCCTAGCACTCAAGTGAATGTAACTGTGACAAATACGTGACATACCACATTGTTGCAAACCAAGTATGCACCTTCATAGTGTATTCAGTGATGTATTCAGTGTATCCAGTTCAATCCAACTGAACATGCCTGAAACAGACAATCTGCTGTTGTGTACAGTTTAGTGTGTGCATGCCATGTAATTGGGAGAAAGGAAGCAGCAGAGTTCAGCGTGTGGGTGATGTACACTTTGCTATTCAGTTCTGATTTAGGAGTCTGATGGCCTGGGAAAAGAAACTGTTCCCCATCCAGGTAATGAAGGTCCAGATGCTGTGAAACCTTAAGCCTGACGGAAAGAGTGAAAAGAGCAGGCCAAGACTACACAGAGTGCAAAAAAGAGACAGTGCAAGAAAAACACATGAGCAAACAGTATTACAAGACAGGTCAACACACAGTTCAGGCAACAAAAGCGGTGACAGTACTAGTATTATTCATAGTATGATAAAACATGACAGATACTGCATTATAGCTGTGGAATAACTGAGCATGCAAAGTTAGGAGTGGCAGTTAGGGTGTAAATTTTATGATGGAAAAAATTGAGCTTTTTGACTCCAAATGTTCAAGGTGAGTTAGCATAGAAGTAAAGATAACTACAAAGTAATGCATTGAATACCAAGCTTTAAATATAGTGGAGGATCTTTGATGCTATGTAGCTGTTTTTCCTCCAAATTGTATTATATATTCCAGGAGGTACTAGATGATTTTAAATTAAGTCTGGTTGCCCCTGCCAAGAACCTAAAACTTAGCCATGGTCAGAACTTTCAACAGGACAATCCAAAGCACATCAAAGTGCTCAACAGAAGACCCAAGACTCCAAAAGATCTGGAGGTGTACTACATTGAGGAATGGTCAAAAACTCCTTCGGTGTTTACAAGAGAACACTGTTCTGTTGGTAAAGGGAATTGCACTAATGAGGGGTACACAAGTTTTTTTCCTTGTGGCAATCGAATGCTACATAGAATGTATATATTTTGAGTAAATACAGGAGAAGGAATTTTAATCAGCCTTCTCCATTCAAATCAAGTGAGGGTGCCAGCAATTCTGGATGGCACTTTATGGTTGTTAGATTCCTTCATTTGAAAACAGAATATTTATCACATCTCCTGATGACACAGCTGTACCACCAACAGAAGACTTACAATAGTTCCACAAAGTTCCTCTTTAATTTGCCTGATCTTTCTCCTGCTCCTCCAGTCAAACAGGATAACGTAACCTAGGCATTTACGCACTGGTCAGTTTGATTATAGTTCTCTGCACATCAGGTGGTTTAAAAATAAAGTTTTCATTAACCAAGGAAAAATAGACATCTTACCTAAACCAGTTTTTCCCCTTATGCTTTTATTCTTTACTGCAGAAGGATGATGCCCTCTAGAGGGCAAGATTATCCCCAGCACTCAGGTAAAAGGTTTACACAAGGGGTCACCAACCTTTTTGAAACGGAGAGCTACTTCATGGGCACAGAGTTTACCTAAATCTATCTAAACCATCTATAACAAACATGTTTTACATGCTTTTAGATATCATTTTCAAATCTATATAAATGCAAATGTGATTAAGGAGAACAGCAACAGGCCAAAATTAAATGTTAGACGACACTCACTGGTGAGTTGTGCCATTTTTAGAACAGGTCTGCAGGCGACTCATGTGGTCCTTGGGGACAGCAAGTTGGTGACACCTGTTTTACACCTTAGGTCATCAATTCAAACTCCTGATAATTACAAGGCATATGTTCGAACCCCTGGGGTTAATACCAATCTGTGCTCAGAACATGAAACTCATTACTTGAATTTTGGAATTGAAAACCAAATATAGAGCTACAAGTCAGTCACTTGCACCCATGTAAGAATATTTATAAAAAATATTTGGTAAAACAAAATCCAGTATTCACTCCACACTTAGTCCTACCCATCAAGGCCCACTTCAGTTTAAAACACCAGCTAATGTCTTGCTGCTGTACCTGATTAGATAAAAGGCACTCAAATTAACATACACATGAACACCCAGACACAAGGTTTCCCAACAGAACACTCCCTCTACTAGGCTGTCTCCTTCCCAGTGCATGCTGTTACCCCACTTCCCCAGAAACTTGGCAGACCAAGTTTATCCACAAATCTCAAACTACAGAAAACCAAATTCAACAAACTCCAATACTTCAATAAATTTATTTGAAAATATCTAAATATTGTGCAGATAATGTTCACAGTAAGAAAAGTACAGATACATAATGGCACAACAAAAAGAGACATACATGTGTAAGTGGTGTCAATATAAAAATGGAAAGAACAAACCACACCATCCCTTCAAGTCAGAGTTTCTAAAAGCTGTTTAAGACAACTTTGTTGCCCCATCCTCGGTGAACTTGCAGTGCGCCTAAATATACCATAAGCCTACAGGGAGCGGGAAAGGAAAAGGGAACATTTACTTACTCAATATTTTCTGTTCCACTTAAAGCTAAAGTGGCTCTTGGACTGCACGCTACCAGCTCACTTTTTGGTACCTAGTACCTTTCAACGCAGTTGGTATCCCCCTCGATATAGCTGGTAAGACTGCTAAAAATATTCCATTTTGCAGCATGATTCCCTGACAAGATAGTAGTCTGCAGTGTTCAAATTTTAGTCCCTGATGAATTCACTCAGAATCAGAGTAGATATAAGAATTACTATGCGCTACCAGGAATTAGATTCATCCAATGGTAAACTGAAAGGCGAGTAGAGGAGAGTCAAGCAAAGACGGTACCCATGCAGTTGAAAAGCAACTTATTCACCAAATTCAGTTTAAAGGAGCAAAGACAGGAGTGACGCTAGTGTCTGTCTTCCATCTTCTGACAATAGATTTCTGGCAAACTCCTGCCTGTCACTGGGGTTTGGACGCGGGTAGAGGCCGACGGAACAGCAAGATGTGAGGTTCTAGGAGAAAAAGACCAAAAAAGAAAAACCACCAGTGAGTACAAGTGAAACCACCATCAGGCAAACCAGAAAAGCCAAGTTCAAGACAGAACTGAAACAGTCAGATTAGTCCTTAACTTATAACTTACTTTAAAAAAAAAAAAAAAAAGTAACTTGGCTTATATTTTACCTTTAACTTGTGTTGCTCCTTGTTTAGAGTTGGCGTTTTAGAAATTCAAATTGTTTTTATATTTAAAAATTGTACTATACTTGTGTTTGAGAAATTGATTGGTGTTTAACTTAATTGTATTTATGTTTGCACAGTCATAAAAAGAGCAGTTTAGGATACATTC
The DNA here is from genome assembly GCA_037577275.1 of Bryconaethiops microstoma. Lineage (NCBI taxonomy): Eukaryota > Metazoa > Chordata > Actinopteri > Characiformes > Alestidae > Bryconaethiops > Bryconaethiops microstoma. Next base: position 5,482,959 of record JBBJLS010000140.1, on the reverse strand, counting down.
TGTATGTTGTACTTATATAACTATGCCTGAGGCAAATAAAGAATCTTGAATCTTTATCCCACCCACATCACTCTCTATTGCAGTCTTGTTTCCCCAGCACCTGAATCATTAGCCAAGTCATTCAGACCAGGGAAAACAGCAGTGCAGAAAACATGCCTCTGGAACCAAAGCTGGAAAATATGCTAGGCTTTTTCCTGCAGTGTGATCCTCAAGTTACAGTCATGACAGATTTACACTCATTCCCATAGCTAGTTTGGCTGCATGCAGCAGAATACGCAGTATACATAGAATACATAGTAACAATGTGTGAGTGAGGGATCTGGTGTCCAAGTACACTTACCTATGCCACTGTGCACTGTTAAAAGTGCAAGCATTTTTACACCAATGTTATTTTCCCCCCGTTACTACTGTACAGTGTACATTTGTGTCCTTTTACTTCGGCTTAGTTGTGTTTTTATGTTCTAGATTACAATTTCACAACTGTTAGGATAAGGGATGGAATTGCTCGAATTTTTTTATTCCGATTCTTATCGATTCCACAAAAAAACACACACAAAAAAAAAAACTGTTTAACACAGCTTACAGCGTTAACTGAATTTCATCAGGCTCAGAATTGCATCTATTGGCACAGCAAGAGACATGGGTGTGGTGTAGGCACACGTACACGCATTTTTACATATCGTTTTATACTGTTGTGCTTGAGACACCATTGACCATAACCAAATTCCTTGTATGTGTCGCTCACATACTCTGCCAATAAACGCAATTCTGATATGGCGACTGGCGCTGTGTGACGGGCTCTGGATCGAAAGTCCACTGGACACTTGCTGTGTCTGCAGCTTGTGGATGTCTGCCGGCGGCTGCAGGACTAAACGCCCAAACATACTGCAGCAGCGGTCATATCAAGAAGCGTCTTGCACGAAACTGGGCACTGTCAATTGACGCACACAGCCGTTATAGGTATAGCCAGTTAGCCGCCATTCTAGTATTAAGAACCAAATGTACAGAACAGAAATGAAACATGAATGGGTACCCGGTATTTTCGAAATCAGTTCTTATTTGGAACCTAATAAGATATGTCCCATCCCTAGTTAAGATATGCAAGTGACTTAAGCTAGGGTGTGTTTCGACCAACACCAAAATTCTAGTTACATCACTGTCGTAGGATTGGATCAGATCTGTGTTGTAACCCGAGGAATTTAACCAGAGAAAAGTAAAGCCCAGGGAACCCAAGACTTCTTACAAAATAAGTTACTCAAGTACAAAATACACATGTATAAAATATGTCCAGTGAATAACTCCAGCACCCACTGAATAGCCAAACTAGCTTCATAGAAATATCGCCAGAGACAATAGCAGCAGAGAAACTTTCCTTCCAGAGGGGGAAAAAATAAAAATAAAAAATTAAGGGTGAAACCATCATCCTCAGGTCAACACCAGAATGAGCCACCAAAAAACAATTGGTATGAAAATTTTATGGCATGAGGGACAGTGCAATAGAGACAGTGGCTGCCTAGTTAGAAACAAGCAGGGTAACAAACCAACTACTGACATTCAAGCTTAAACAGAAAAGAATGGCTTTCAAACAAAAATGTTAGTATTCAGTAAGATGCTCCATTCTAAAACCAAGTCAGAATTGCAAGACTGCCAAAAGAAAAAGCTTTGTTTACATCCCTCACTGGTCAATGTAAATAAAATGTGTGTTTGTGAAACGGAGACATTCTCCTTCAAAACAGCAGTTCCAACTTCATAGACATTGGAGCCAGACAAGACACACTGATCACTCTAAAAAAATGTTTTTAAAAAACCCTACACTGGACAAAAGTATTGGGACGTGTTAACATTACACCAGTAGGGACTTCAATAACAATGCATTCAAATAGACCAATATGGCACTGATCCCCCCTTTGCACCTGTAATAGCTTCCACTCTTCTTGAAAGGCTTTCCACAAGATTTGAGTGTTTCTGTGGGAATTTGAGCCCATTCACTGTGTAGATCATTTATGAGGTCAGGCACTGATATTTTGCACAAGAACACCTGGCTCGCAATCTCCATTCCAGTTTATCCCAAAGGTCTTGGAAGGGGTTGAGGTCAGAGCTCTGTGCAGGCAAGTCAAGTTCTCCCACACTAAACCCATCCTACCACGTTTTTATTGAGCTTATTTTGTGCACTGGGACACAGTCATGAGGGAATAGAAAAGGGCATTTCCCAAACTGTGTCCACAAGTTGGAAGCATGGCGTTATCCAAAATGTCTTGGTATGCTGAAGCATTAAGATTACGTTTCACTGGAAGTAAGGGGTCAAGTAAATTGAATAATTAAGAGGTGTCCCAATACTTTTGTCTATAGTGTATTTAGTTAAATCATTCACACAGACCTGGCTGATGGATCATGTAGTGTACCCATCCTTGGCTTTGCTGGACTCCGAGGTTCCTCCACTCTGTCTCAGACATTAGATGCGTCTTCGGAACTCTTTTCGCGATGTCTTTGGGCAGCATGACGTGTCTAAAAACAGCGACATGTAGTATGTCAGGTTTGTTTACTGAAAAATCTACTTAAAGACTTCAAGTAAACCCACATACCTGTATTCATACTTCTCGTCGTCATATTTGTCCGAGTAGTAAATTTGTTTCTGTGACATTGCGTTTATATTTGGGATTTCTGAAGAGGAAACAAAAGTTGTGGTGAAATGAGCCACATTAGCATAGCCTGCAGTCGGACACAACAAATGTAAACACAGTTTATTTGTACAAACTATTAGATACCAGTGGAAAAAAAGTGGAACATCCATGTGTACAAACTACACTGTTAAATTAGACCACGGTAAATTTTGTGGTATTAATCTTGGATTCTCAGACTATCGCTAACTAAGCTAATAGCTAGATTAAAAAAGTTCAATTACAGAAACGACACTGGAAGGACGTAACAAAACGTATCTTTAAAAAACAAACGAGTTTGTTTCCATTCAAACACAGCCTCGATGCGAAATACTCGAGTTTTCCTAACTTTTCTTAAACGAGTAATTCAAAAACAAATCAAATCACTAGCTAATCTGCTTGTTGTCCATCTAACCTGAACAGATAATGCAGTGACTTTAGGCAGGATGGGCGCAAAATTATCTTTAAAAATACATACCTGTGTTGAATCTAATAGATTACAGCAGTAGACCCGTAAAAGTGAGGTTTATAAACTATGAACAGCAGGTAAGTAAACCCTGCTCTTATATTTTTCCCTCTCAGACCACGTGTGCCCGCCCTCCGCCGTTCAAATAATGAACTCGCCATCCTATTGGTCATCTGGAACTGGACCAGTCACGTGCTTCTAAAGGCCACACGTGGAGGCTTCTCAGCTTTGATGAGTTTATGAAGAACGAACCAATAGAAATTCCCCCCCCCCTTCTAAACATCTCAATTTTACTAAACATCTTAATTTTATTTGGGAAATTTATCATTCATAAATGTAGATATTTTAAGACTGATCCATATATGAGCCACTGGTTGAGGGAATTTGGTTTGCTGTACAAATCTTTACAATCCGTAAAAGATAAGAGAGTCCTTCGGATGTGTTCTTTAATTTCTGCCTATAATTTAAGATGAGCCTCTTTATTTATTTATTTTTTGTTTGTTTGTTTGTTTTTTTTGTTTAAGTGTTTAGTTTTCATTCAATTATATGTACTCGTGCCTTTGTGTGAATTGTCATTATGATGTGTTTATGCCATGTTTGTATGTTATTGAGTTTCAATAAAAAAATAAAATAAAATAAAAAAATTTAAAAATGCCCCCCCCCCCCACAATCACTACCAATACAACCATCTTACATCAACCTTATTAATAGGTTGTGTACATTTTTTGGGGGGATTTTGTTTCCGAGGGCAACGATATACAACAGTGGAATGCCTCAGCCCTGATCATGGAGTAGATGAGACGAGATGAAATGATGAGATGAGGTGAGATGGTGGGATTAAATTAGATGAAATGAGATGAGATTAAATGAGATTACATACAATTAGATGAGATGTTGAGATGAAATGAGATGAGATGATAAAATGAGATGAAATGATGAGATAAATTGACGAGATGAGATGAGATGGTGGGATGAAATTAGATGAGATGAGATGAGATGATGAAATTAGATGAGATGAGATAATGGGATGAGATATGATGAGATGAGGTGAGATGAGATGAAATATGATTATATAAAATGAGGTAAAATGAGATGAGATGAGGTGAGATGAGATGAAATATGATTATATAAAATGAGGTAAAATGAGATGAGATGAGGTGAGATGAGCTAATGAGATGAACTGATGAGATGAGATGAGATGGTGGGATGAAATTAGATGAGATGAGATTATATACGATTAGATGAGATGTTGAGATGAAATGAGACACTGAGATGAGATGAGAGAAGGTAAAATAAGATTATGAGATGATGAGACGAGATGAAATGATGAGATGAGGTGAGATGAGTTGATGAAATTAGATGGTGGGATGAAATTAGATGAGATTAGATGAGAAGATGAGGTGAGATGAGTTGATGAGATTAGATGAGATGAGATGGTGGGATAAGATCATGAGATGAGGAGAGGTGAGATGAAAGGAGATGAGATGACTTGATGAAATGAGATGAGATAATGGGATGAGATATGATGAGATGAGGTGAGATGAGCTAATAAGATGATCTGATGAAATTAGATGAGATGATGAGATGAGATGAGATGATGAGGTGATTAGATGAGATGAGATGATGGTCAGGTGATATGAGATGATTAGATGAGATTAGATAAAATGATAAAATGAGATTAGATCAGATGAGATGATGAGATGAGCTGATGAGATGAAGTGATATGGGCTGATGAGATGAGATGATGAGATGAGATTAGATGATGAGATGATGAGGTGATTAGATCACATGAGATGGTGAGATGATCAGGTGATATGAGATGATGAAATGAGATGATGAGATGAGATGTGTTGAGATGAGATGTGATTAGATGAGATTAGATGAGATGAGATGATGAGATGAGATGAGGTGAGGTGATTAGATGAGATGAGATGATCAGGTGAGATGAGATGAGATGATCAGATAATCAGATGAGATGAAAAAAAAATTATGAGGTGAGATGAGTTGAGATGATGAGATGTGATGAGTTGAGATGATGAGATAAGATGAGATGAGATTACCCTTCCTTTAGTCCCACAAGTGGGAAATTTGCATTGTTACAGAAGCATAATGCACAGTACAAAAGAAGAAAATAGCAGCAAAACCAATAGAAAAAACTATACAACACTATAATATAAAAAGGACACTGTGCAAATAATATATAAATTCCTGCTTAGTGGGTTAGTGCTGTGGATTAGAAATGAGGCAACACAGGTTCAAATCCAGTGATGAACAAACTATATTTTGGGGCAGCTGGTGGCATGGTGGTTAGAGAGTTGTCCCTGTAACTGGAAGGTTGTGGGTTTGAGTCTCAGGACTGCCAATGGCACCCCTGAGGTACCACTGAGCAAAGTACCATCCCCACACACTGCTCCCCGGGCGCTATCGTCGGCAGACCACTGCTTAACTCAGGTGAATTGGGTTAAATGCGAGTCCCCTGGGATCAATATAAAATATGTAAAATTATATATATATATATGTGCACTGTGGATATACATGTATGTACACACTGGAGTAAGCCTAGTAGAAGCAGACATTAAAAGAAGCACAGTAATAATGCACCAAAAGAGAGAACCAAACTGCACTCATTAGTCCTTGGTGTTTGAATGGGAGTGTTTCCTTGTGTGTGTGTTGTCAATTGCAAGTCTGACAGCACCTGGAAGGAAAGACCTGCTATATCTCTCCTTCACACACTGTGGGTGCAGCAACGTACTATGGTCTTGTACATCCTTCCCTAATCAAAACACACTTGATGTGACTAAATGGACTAATGAATAAGTTCTCTCTGAGATCAACCATTAACAATGTGTCGTCATGAAGCGCAGTACAATGGGTGTTCTGACATCTTAGCATTTCAAGGTGTCTAAATGTGACCAGTGTCAAAGGGCAGCATCGCAGTTGAATACTATAAAAATGCTGGATTGCATCTATTGTAGTGCACCATATTTTATTAATGCTCTGCAGGGTTTGCTCAGTTTAATCCAATATTGCTGTACATTATATATAGGTATCTGCTGACGGGAGCGCATTGGACTTGACTTCACTGGTCCACTCCCAACAACATCCTCTGGCTTTCAGTGTATTTTAACAGACTGTTTCAAGTGGGTGGGCCTTTCCTCAAAAGACAAAGTCTGCAGTGGAAGTAGCAGAAAATCTATGCACTGTTATATACAGACATGGCTCTCCCCAGTGCATACTCTTAGACCAAAGACAGGAGTTTGTAAATCAAGTAAACTGTGCTGTATATATTTAGCAGTGGGTCTGTTATGTTTGACAGCTTGACCTAATACAAAACAGTAATGTGCTTAATTTCTTTCATTGAGATTAATAGCAAACTCTGCATACTGCTGCCTACTACCCACAAACAAATGGGCTTGATGAGAGGACCAAGACCACATCTTTAGACGGTAAGAGATGAGATGGTAATGTTTGTTTGCCTCATGTTTTTTGTTGAGTTTTGTTTTCATTATTTGCAGCCATACCTTATGTTTTAAAACATTTGTTATTTGTGTTGTCCTAGTTGCTTAATATCTGAGTATGCTGAATTTGGGTAGTTTGTGTCTTGAAATACAGCCATCTTAGTTAAAGCAGGACATTGTGCTTTCCTGTATTATTAATGCAAATATATATATAAAAAAACTTCCTAGAGCACTTAAAAAGCTTGTAGGATGACTGGAACCTATACCTGATGAGTAGATGAGTACCTTTGCAGGCATGTTTCGGTATCTAGTATTATTTAATACTGTATGGTGTGTATTGCATAAATCATTCTCAATTTTTTAAATAAAGCAATCAACAATAACACTCCCTAAAGACTACAGTTCATTTGTTAAGAACAAAAAAGCTCAAGATAGCACAAGAGAAAAAAAAACTGAGGGAATATATCACAATACATATCAATACAGATATGTAGAATTTAAAGAGGGAGACAAAGTTCTTTTGCTGAATGTGAAGAAGAAAAGTAGGAAAGGAGAAAGACTATAGGCAGATTACAGTGGACCCTACATCACTGAGGGAATATCAGGGAAGACGGCAACATTAAAAACATCGCAGGGTGACTGCTTAACAAGAATCAACAACATTAGTCATGTAAAAGAAGTAGTGTAGAAAGCAAGGAAGTTGGCCCTGCTTTGGAAAACACACTTGAAAGGTCACCAGCACAGATGCACAGGACGTTAAGAGGAAGTCTGTTATTACTTTTGTTGGGAAAATCAATGAAATTTAGCTAACCAAGACTGAAGACCATGCTGACGACATAAAAACAAGACTCCAGTCCACTCCAAGGGTCCCATCATCTTGCAGTGTTGTTCAAGAGCAAGGTACCATAATGACTCAAATATACACTACATGTCCAGAACTTTGTGGTCATTCGTTGTTTCTTCTGAAATTAAGCATATTAATAAGGAGATTTTAAAAATCTGTTGTACTACCTTTGTTTTTATTACAGATGTGTGGAGGACTACTGTCAGTGAAATTCGAAAGGACTCTTGTTTAAAAGGAGCTCACCACGAAACAGAGTGAAATTTAACCAGTGGCAAGGGAACAAGTCACACAGCAGACCAAAGTCTTACAGAGGAGTTGTTCAGCTAGTCTGTGTTCGCCTTATATATGCCATGCGTACATGACAACCATACATTGTTGTTTGTCTTAAGCATTGCCTTTAACCTATCTAGAGTGTATTAAACCACAATAACAGGAACTTGGTTACATCCGAACATCCTATGTCCTTTCCCACATTCCTCCTGCAAGTAGAGAGCACCCTCCCAAAAACATTTCCCATCGAGTAAGAGAAATAAGTCACACAAAGTTCATTACAGAGTTTCTAAACTAGGATAAAACACATTGTGGACGGTTACATAAGGATGATACATAGGTGAGAATAACAATTCTTCCAACAATTACTCTGTTTCCTGTAACATGCTGCAAGCTCATGCAGATAATTGCATAACTGAGATGGTAAAAAGAAATGCTTCCATTATGTTCCATTATACATATTCATAAATGATCTATCTGCTTTACTAATGTTTTGTTTTTCCTTTTTTAAAGTACAGTGTGACTACTGTTCCAGGAGAACACATGTGGCATGTGCCTCTGTGACACAATTCACTACAATTTTCAAATGTAAAAAGTGCCGGTTAAATACTGAATTTGTCCATTATTGTTTAATATTTAATATAGTTTCAGTTCCCTTTTGAAATCATCATCTATTAAAGCTTGTATTTTTTCATATTTTTTTATTTTATGAATAAATGTTGATCAACAAAATCACTCAACTCACTCAATTGTATCAACTGAAGACTTTTTAGACAATGTACAAAATGTAGACTATAAACTATTTTAAATGGTTCACATTAAATATTTCTAGTATATTCCTACAATTGAGCATATTCTGTATAAAGTACATGTTCATATATAATGTCTGATTTGGATGTTTAGAGAGATTATGCAGAACCATAGGTGGGTCTGTTATTTTGATAAAGTAGCCTTAGCCGATAGATATACCTATTAATTTGTATTCTGTTGTTATAACTTAAAACAAGGCAGAATATTAGGACGACCATCTCCATGACTGTGACAGAATGTTCTGTTAATGATGTGTGTGCCCTGATGAGTCAAGCAAGGATCGTCTTTTTTATTTATTTCTTATTCATGTTATTTGACTGTTATGGATAGGTCAAAGACAAAACACATTTTCCACATATCTTCTGGTGGTATTTTTCTTTGCAGGTTATTTTGGTTTTATTTGTCCAGATTTTAGAACATCTCTACGTGCTACGTCTGTTGAAGTTCATGATTAAACCTTGCTCTAAAAGAAGAGGCGGCGTGTTTCCACATTCACCTGAGAACAAGTGCGTTCCTTTCTTAGTGATTTATTTGGTCTATTATTTAGTTTTATATTTGATATGGACAACACAGTAGCATTAGAATTGCGACATACCTTCATGTACAAGGACCACATGCACTGTGTACATCTGTACTAGTCTTCCATGTTTTTACATTTAATCTTTTAATGCCAAACAATGTAAGATAATGGTGTTATGAAAATGATAATGTTTAGTATAATTACATCGAATAATTTAAGTGACATGTGTGCACACTGATCATGGGTCAAAGCAGGACAAAATTTGTCTGAGATATAAAAGACAGAAGTGGTAAAATGAAGAGCAGTTTGGTAGTTGAAACAGGATCTTCTTGGTGAGCTGAGCCAAATGATCTGAACCACTAAAAAGAGCCGCGATGTCCATCACTACAACCACTACACAGAGTATCAGCATAACATCCCCACTGTCTTTTTGCACTCTGTAGTGCAAAAAGACAGTGGGGATGTAGCTCAGTGGTAGAGCGCATGCTTTGCATGTATGAGGCCCCGGGTTCAATCCCTGGCATCTCCACAAGGTTTTTGGGGTGTTAATAGCCTGGTGGGTAAAACACGTACCTGTGAATCCGATGGCCATACAAGTCACAGGATCGAACCCCCACTTTCTACCATTGTGTCCATGAGCATTTAACCCTCAGTTGCTGGAGGGGACCGTCCCTGTAACCCCAGAATCAGAGTCACGTTTATTGGCCAAGTATGAGAGCGACAATATGAATATGTGTATAAACAATTCGATATAATAAACAATCTGAATCTTATATACAGTAAATACTGAATATATACACCACAAAGTCTACATAAAGTGCAATTGCTAACTAATAATTGTAAATTGCTCTGGATTAGGGCATCAGCCAAATGCCCCCATTAAAACATATTTATGTATTCATTTAGAATTCTTAGGAATCCATTTCATTACCTACTCACTCCGGATCATTTTTTATGGATGGATGTAGTAGATTTTGGGAGGATGAAGCATAGAAATAGCAAAGTGCATTCCAGTGAATAGAATAAATCCTCAACCTACCACCTCTAGGCATCAGAACCATATAATTGCCCTGTTCTACATTAATACACGTGCAATGTTATCTACCCTGTATGCTGCTAATTGGGTGCCAAACACTTCTGCTGGCTATAATTAAATACTTTATTATAAATTACATCATTATTGGTCTATTTTATTGTTTCTGTTGCATCCTGTGCTTGGTTGTATGTTGCTATATGTTGTATTGTGATCTAGTGACCAACTGTCTCATCTAACAATGTATGTGTACACAGCTGCTGATCACAAAGTAACCTTTAACCTTAACTGAAATGACCTTTTATGATTATTTTAAAATCCAATTGTCACACTGATTTCACACTGAATACAAATGCATAAACAATTTCATAGTCAGCCTAAAATCAAAATGTGCCTATTATTTGCCTCGGTAGCTCATGTCTCTGGTCATATTAAGCACCATGCATCGTATCCTACCATAAAAGACAAATTTCTGGGTTTCCTGTAACCTTTGATTGATATGTAGTGACTTTTGCCAGCATCAGAAAACATATTTTGGTTACATCTCTGTGTACATGCAACCAGGGATATAAACAATAATACATAAACATATAACTCATACATCATTATAATTACAAAGTATCCTACCTGTCATTGAGACAAAACACTCTGTCGGCTCAGAGGCACTGATATTGTGTTCCATTCAAAAATACATCAAGGTACAGAAAGAAAATGATTTACGAATTCACATTGACTTACATCTTCTCAAGATGGCGGTGCCCATGCAGGCAGCAGCCCGGAGCTCTACGACATCTCGTTGTACTGACACAATGACAATAAAGCATCTATCTATTTAACCTTATCAGTCTGAGACTTTCTTTTGTAAAACATAGGACTGAAAGTTGTATCAGCCTAGCCGGATGCTCTAGACAGTTAATTATGGATTCCATTAGTGAGGTCTGTAAATTTAGCAATGGTGATATGTTAACAGCTTTCCTCTTTCTTGCAGGACTTGGATAAGACCACGTCAGCTTTGTCTAACACATTTTGAACCATTTCATTACTTGTACTTTCATGTCTATTTAAAGGTGACAGCACATATGGCAAATTGTCATGAACTGATATTTCAAGCCATACTTCTATTGAAGAAGAAGAATGAACCTTCAAGAGAATAAAGCTTCTGGTCAGTTGGCAATCATATTATTTTTCTTCAGGAGCAGCTAAATCAATCACTCTTCCCATCCATGCCAACCTCCACTCAGGCCTCTCTAAGAACCCAAAGGGTAGGTTTTCCTTTGCTATTAAGAATGTTATTCTGAATACTGACAATATGTAACACAAAATATGTTAAATCCTTTGCTCAGTACATCTCTGCTCTCTATATTGTTTTGATTTATAGGAAAGGAAGAAAGCCAATAATTAAATACACAATTCATAAAAGAATAATGTAAATTTCATTTAAAATTTAATTTGTGTTTCCTCTCTAAAGACTCTTCCTAGTGGGTGATCCAGTATGGCACAGTGTCCACTCCATCTGGTGGCATCTGCAACTGGCATGGCACTCTTACTTTTCTAATACTGGCACAATTACTACACTTCACATGCCCACCCTGTACACCTGCAAGCCTCACGGAAAAGCAAAGCATGCCCTGACAACCCCAAAATGTCATCTCTATCTTAACCTTTGTGTTACTGCGAGTTACATTATACTGTACAGCCACCTATTGTCAGGACTGGTCACCTTTGTCAGCTAACAAACAATTTCAGACTATTTTAACATACTAGCATCAGTCACTAGGTTTCTTTCACCAGAGTCTTGTCTTTACCTGTTTTGAATATAAGTAGAAGTGTTAAGGACAAAATGATGCAGGTCAGCCTACATGTCAGATCAAATATGGTACAATTAAACACCTGAAAAATGACTCTGTTCTCCCAGGGGTGCTATAAAAGGGATAAGCGTACAGTCAATCACAATCACAAACGGGATTCCTCAGAAAAAAAATGTGTTCTGTATATAGGTCTAGCCTAATAAAAATAGGTTGGGTATTTTTATGTTGCGAGCTACCTGCAATCAAAAGTTTCTGTAATCTGTAGAATGCTTAAGTGGGCTGAAAAAAACACAACAAATGCATCCAGCAGCTTAGTAAGAGGAAGCAGCCTTCCACCTTGCACGGCATGCAGTGTTCTGGCTAAGATGCTCGGCATCACCGGTAGAAGACCTGAAGTGTCATTGGCAAAATACACTCTATGGACAAATGTATTGCGACGCCAGACCATTACACCAACATGGACTTTAATGACACAGCATTCAAATACAGAGACCCCCCCCCATTGCAGGCATAACAGCTTCCACTCTTCTTGGAAGACTTTTCCCTGATGTTGGACAAAAAGGCCTGGCTCGCAATCACTGTTCCAGTTCATCCCAAAGGTGTTGGATGGGGCTGAGGTCGGGACTGGAAAAAGAAGCCATGCTGGAAAAGAAAAGGGCCTTTCTCAAACTGTCTACAAAGTTGGAAGCATACCGTTGTCCAAAATGTCTTGGTATGCTGAAGCATTAAGATTGCTCTTTCCTGAAAGTAAGGGGTCTAGCCCAAACCCTGAAAAAGGGTGTGTCCCAATACTTTTGGCCATAAAGTGTTTCTCAGAGCAGTGCGCACTGTGAGAGCGTCACTCTGGAGACATCTGGCCCCAGCAAAGCCTGCAAAGACACTGAGTCCCTCAGATGAGAATCGATATCTTTCACAGAGAACACGATCGGGTTAAGCGAGGGGATTTTGACGGTCTAAAACGTTCCCACTGTGGACTAAGCCCATCAAAGTCTGTCTAACGTCAATTACAGGAATTTTGAGATGTGCCAGCCTTTTTTGAGCAGAAGGACAGTGCTTGACATATGAAGTGAAGTGACCCCTTATAGTCACGCGTGAATAATGTTAAATTCTTCTCTGCATTTAACCCATTCACCAAGTGAAGAAGTGGGCATGCCAGCGACAGAGTGCCTGGGGAGCAGTGTGTAGGGCCGGTACCTTGCTCAAGGGAACCTCATTGGTGCCACTAGCAGTCTTGGGATTCAAACCCACACCCCTGTGGTTGCAGGGGCAACTCCCCTAACCACCAGCTGGCCCAGAAATTCTTTCTCTGCATTTAACCCATTCACCAAGTGAGGCAGTAGCCAGCCACCGAGAAGCAGTGTGTGAACGGTACTTTGCTCAAGGGTACCTCAGTGTGCCACTAGCAGCCCTGAGATTCGAACCCATACCGTTCTGGTTCCCTAAGCATCTGCCCGTCAGCTGCATTATGGTAACCGCGGGTAAACGTTTTATCATCTTTGACAGTACAGAAGAAGGGGGAAGCTCCTCTTGAAGGCACCTGGAGAACCCAGTCTCCTCCTTACCCTCACGCACACTTAGAGAGGGATCCTGGAAGGGAGCAAACATCACCATTCATAACATGTGTAAGGAGATCTCAGTTAATAACCATCTAATAAATGTTCAGCACACAGTAGAATATCTAATATCATTACAGGGTATAATATAACCCACCAAAATTGAACACTGGCGCGCAGTGTTTGTGGGTTTTTTGGTTTGTTTTTACAATCCTGCCCAGACCTGGCCGTGCTGGGCTGATGACGGGAAGTTCAGGCTCTTCAGCTGGATTGTCGGGAATCTCCAAATCAGGTAAACAAATGGGACTTCTCGCAGGAAAATGTTCACAACACACGATTAAAGAGGCTGGATCGCAGCAGCGTACAATTGTAATCCTATATAAGAGACATGTGTATACATGTTGAGGTTAAATTTCCGGCATGGCCTGGTTTAAATGACCCTCAGTGGTCAGAGAGCTCCTCCGTCATGGAGGAGAAACAGGGAGACACAGGTTAGCCTGCAGGCTAACGAGCTACACACAACTCGGACAGTTTCTGGCTTTTTCTGTTTACATAACAACCCCTTTCTTGTAGCTGCATACAAAAATAACAACCTAGATTAGAAATATAGCAAACTTGGTTTAAATATATAGCCTTAACAGACGGTTCATTTGTTTTTATCTGGCTAACAGACTAGCTCTCTTAGCCAAACCAGCTAAACTCGCTAGTGTTAGCAAGAAAGGCTGCTTCAGTCCGAGCCAAGAGGGGCTACTAATCCAGTCTCTTCTCTAATTTCTGCCCTTTGTCTGGTTCATATTAGCACTTGTCTATAATCGAGATAGTTAATGTAGCCCTTTGGTAGAAATATGAATAAGTCCTCAGTTAGCTTGCCTGTCTTTGACTAGCTGCTTTGTGTTTTAGCAGCGTGAGAGACCTGCCTTGGGGATTGACATCTGTTACCGTGCATACTAGTGTTTACTATTCAGGATACCTGATATTTGAGGCATGAGTGTTGACAGTGATTGCCTCATTGCATTAATGTGCAGGTCTGTGTAGATCCCCTTTAAATGAAATGGTAATTTCAACTGAGAGTTCATTGGATAAATTTAATTCTAAATCTTCGAGTTGATGTTACTCTGTGCTATTATAATGTAGTTCAGTACCATTTATTTTGTTCCAGATATGGTTTACACCCTAACTCCCAACAAGCAGTAACACAATTTGTGTGACTTTTCTTTGGATTTTGTACAGCATTGAGTCCACTGTCCCGGCATGGGGGACATGAAGACCCCCGATTTTGATGACTTGCTGGCAGCATTTGATATTCCTGACATTGATGCCAAGGAAGCTATTCAGTCAGCACCCGAAGAGGTGGAGGGACATCAGGGGTCAAGCAGTGGGCCTCTTACAAAATCAAGTGAAACTGGTGTTGGAGGGAGTTCAACCCTAAGAGCCTCCAGCCCAGCCACAGATTCACAGAGTGACCCCTCTATTGTTAGTGTAATTGTGAAGAATCGGGTGCGAACTGAAGCATTTGAGGGTGGTGATGTACCGGCACCAGAGCCACTCAACCATAATGGATTTGTGTCCTCCACTGGCCCTGCGAATCTTTCTCAGTCCCGAAGCCAACCAAATGGGGAGCAGTGGCCACTGTGTACTTCAAAAGTAACTTCAGAACCAGGATCTACTAACATTTCCAAACAGAGCAGCAGCATATTCAATAAGCTGAAGCCTCTGATGGCTCAAGGAGCTGGAGACTCTGTTGGAAGGGCCAGAAAAATGCAGCTGTTGCAGCAGCAGCACATGCAGCAGGAAACAGGTTTAGAAGGAGTTGACAAAGGAAAAGCAGCTGTTATTCCTGGTGGCACAAGTGGAATGGCATCTCCATTTTTTCCTCCTCCTAAACCTTACTTACCAACTCCCACCTCAGTTCCTTCTTCTTCCCCATCATCTTCCTCTCCTTCTGTCGGGTCCCGTGTTTCAGGTGCAGTTGCTTCATCACCACTCGCTACAAGTTTAACAGAACCATTTAATGGAACTCACGGTTCAACCGGATTCAAGCGTATGGACTCAGAGGAGGAAGATTCAGATCCTGATTCTGGGGGTTCACTCGTAATCCAAGAAAGTCCAGGTTCTCCCACCTCCCCCAAACATTCACGCAGGCTAAAATCTCCCGCTGAGAGTTTAGAATCCCCATCACTCCCCCACTCAGCACCGATGTCCTCAGCTTCTTACCCCAAACCAGGGGATGTCCCCTTGGCCTCACCAGCATCCCCTCGGGCACAACAGAATTGGCTTTTGTCACCTGCTCAGGCAGGACCTGGAAAGAGCCCCACTACAGAAGAACGGAACCCAGAGCATGTGATTGAGGAACGTGACTCACCAGAAAGTCCAGAGCCTGAGATTCCCAAGGCTTCAGTAACTTTGCCTGCAGCTTCCAAGAAATCCTCCAGCCTGGCAGTGGCTGCTTCTTCTCCGCCTACAGGCCTCCGAGAGCCTAAGGAGGAAGAAGAGGAAATGGAGGTGGCCAAAGGATCAAATGAAGACACAGGAGATATGACAAACTCAGAAGGTCAGGAAAATGAACAAAAAGAGGAAGAAAGGATGGAGGTAGATGAAAATGATTCTACCCAGACTCTGGCAAACCCCAGCGCATCTGGCAGCACTGGAGCCAATTTGGCTAATGCTGTCATACCATCTAGGCCTCTTAAAGTCCGTATAAAGACCATTAAGACCTCCACAGGTAGCATCACCCGAACAGTTACCCGTGTGGCGGGAAAAGGAGCTAATGCGAATGCAGGCAAGGGCATGGACGCTGCAAAAGTTCAGCCGGGAGGTCGGAATGTTCCTGCTAACAGAGCGCGAAAAGTAGAACCCACAACTGGTCGAATCGCGAAAGGTTCTAACATACCCATGTCCACCCTGGAGGCTAGCAGTGCCATGCTAGCTGCAGCGACCAAAGCTCAAAATAAAATTGCTCTCTCTTCAGACACAACAAAAGTTTCTGCCACAGCTGTCAGCATCACAAAAGCTGCCAACCTGCCTGTGACTCCTACGGTTGGTGGCATCAGTGTGCGCGCCACCACAGGGAGAACAACTAATGGAACTGCTTCTAATGTCCATGTACCTTGCAAGCCAGCTTCCATTGTCAACAGCACAGGAGCTGTTATTTCCCGCAGCCAGTCAAGCCTGGTGGAGGCTTTCAACAAGATTCTTAACAGCAAGAACCTGCTGCCCAGCTACCGTCCGGATCTCTCTACCCCACCACCACCGGAGTGGGGTCTCCCCATGCCTCCTGCAGGATATCGCTGTTTGGAATGTGGCGACGCCTTTGCTCTGGAGCGTAGTCTGGCACGCCACTATGACAGGCGTTCTTTAAGAATTGAGGTGACTTGTAACCACTGTGCAAAGCGCCTAGCCTTCTTTAATAAGTGCAGTCTGCTGCTGCATGCTCGGGAGCATAAAGAGAGGGGGCTGGTTATGCAGTGTTCCCATCTGGTCATGAGACCAGTCACCGTGGAACAGATGATTGGCCAGCAGGACACCACTCCTATCGGTATTACTCCAAACGTTATTACTAAATCTGATTTAAGATACAATTATTGGTATTTGTTTAACACATGCTAGTCATCAGTTACATTGTGTTTAGAACATGAGATATTTAATGTTCTTTCTTTATCCTTATCATACTTCTAGGTATGCTCTCGCCCTCACTATCTTCTCAGCCTCTCTCAACCCCCTCTACCCAGTCTGGAACTCCCTCTGTCCCTTCCACCTCTACTCCACTCAAGGACTCCCCTTCTCAAGGCATGGCTCCTTCTCAACTGAGTTCAGCTCGACGTGGGCCCCAGAGTCCTTATGCCCTAATGCCTCTTCCCTGCAAGAAGGGAGAGGTCTTGCAGTACCACAATTTCAAATGCCCTGAATGTCAGGCTCAGTTTTCAAGCAAGGCAGAGCTAGTTGCCCACTTCCAGCAAATTAGAGCCACAACCAGTTCAGTGAGTAGGAAAGTTCTTTGGAAAAAGTAGATGCTGCTTTTGATTGCAATGGTGGTGGTTCTTTTTTTGTGCTACAAAAGTCTGACCTATTATATGTTCTCTTTTTTTTAATCAGACCTGTATGCTTTGCTCTCCACCAATGATGCTTCCTAATGGGTGTAGTGTGTCGGCTCATCAGCGGATCCATAAACACAAGGCTCCACATGTATGTCCTGAGTGTGGAGGCATTGCTCGTCAGGCCAGCTTTCAGACCCATCTAGAGGAGGCTTGTCTGCACTTTGCCAGACGCATTGGCTACAGGTCTTAATGTTTTTCTAAAAAAATCATTTGGAATGCTGGATATTGGTGATTAGTGTTTTATTAAACAAAGGAATTTTGTGGTTGTGTCTTGAATGCTAGCACTGCACGTTTTCCCCCCTGACACTGTATCAGGGTACAATATTAGTTAGTAGTTACCACACAGCAGAGGCTTGTATAAAGCTGCATGCAATCTTGCAATGATTAAATGCTTAATACCTTTATTTCACAGATGTTCCAGCTGCCAGGTGGTGTTTGGTGGTCTGAACTCCATCAAGTCTCACATTCAGACTGCACATTGTGAGGTGTTCCACAAGTGCCCCAATTGTCCAATGGCCTTCAAATCGGCATCCAGCGCCCAGGCACACATCAGCACCCAGCACCCCACTCTTACCGCGGCACAGGCCAAGTATGCCCTAGGACATTTGCACACATGAAGAGATGTATACACCACAGGCACCTGGTTAAATTTTATGTACGACAAAAGTGAAAATAAATACACTTCTTCTGCGGAGAGCACACTTCTGCACATTTTACTGCAAAATTACTGTAAATGTCCTAAATTTAATATATTAGAAATAAATAAAATGTGCAATGTATTCTGTGCGGTGGTTAAAATGCAGTACAATTTATACTTTTGTTGTTTATGTTTAGATTTTCTTTTTAAGTTTATTCCCTATTGAGGATGTTTATTTTCCCTTAGAATATCAGGAAAACATCATTTGACCAGGAGTATTCTCATTTTTGCTTATGACTTTGCACTGACAGCCTGTGGTGTGAATGTTTAGTATGGTGGAGTATATTGCTGTAGCCACAAAGGCATTGCTTGTTGGAAAAAAATGGCCTGCACTTTAACAACCAGCAGCTTTTTTTCTAGCATGCATTTCCTCCTGTGTTTAGCCAAAAAACAAATACTTCCCTGTCCCTGAACTTGTACACAATATACACGTGGTGGTAATATGTATATTGCTAAGCAGTAAACAGTAATAATGAAATGTTTACACTAAACATGATATTTGTATGACTTGGATTGGGCTGTATTTGGTAATGTTATGTGTTTTGATATTCTTCAGGTGCAAGACAATAAGTACTTAATTTCTTAACTACTTTCTCCTTATGTACCTCTCTGTAGGATGATCTACAAGTGTGTGATGTGTGACACAGTCTTTACACAGAAACCTTTGCTGTATATGCATTTTGACACTCATCTGGCCAAGCAGAAGGTCCATGTGTTCAAATGTCCAGATTGCACCAAATTATATGCTCAGAAGGGTTCAATGATGGAACACATCAAGGTTGGTGTCTGCAGTCATGCCAAGCATACTTTTAATTAAGCTTTTAAACTACATAAATGCACTGCCACGGTGCAAAAGTGTTCTGTAATGATGTTAATCTCAGTTTTGCTTCAGTCTTGCCTTTTTGTGTTGCCCATTCTTTGCATTTCCCTCAAAAGAATGTGGTGTCAACAAAGGCATACAGTAAAGTCTTGGTTTGGTCATTACGAGGTAACTGCAGTGTTATTTTGAACAAAGCCGTAGACCAAGCACACAGTTCATTTTAGGCTAAATTATTTTTTCAACTGATGTTTTGCACCATTTTGTAGTTGATCTTGTTCTACTTGCTTCCTGATCAGACTGCTCATAGGGGCCTGTCAGGCAAAACAGAAGCTCCACCTATTGCCTTACCGCCTGTGTCGGCAGTCAGTGCTAACTCTGGCTCAAGACCTAAACAGTCAGGAGTAACTGTTGGCTTTGAGGAGTGTGCCCAGGCAGGTGAAGAAGAGGAGAAAGAGGAGGAAGGGGAGGAGAAAGAGGAAGAGGATGATGAGGATGATGACAACGACGAAGAAGAGCAGCCCAGTTCTCCAGAGAGTGAAAGCATGGAATGGAGGTGCAAAGAGTGCAAGACGCGCTACTCTGAGAGAGATGATTACATAGCGCACATGAAGAAGGAACATGGAACGGTAAATACACACCACAAGGGGGTATCAATGGTAGATGATGTTTTTTTTGTTTTGGTTTTTTTTGAGGGTTCATGGTGGAGTCTCTGCTTTTCTACAAATATAAGTGGATTTTTGTGGTCAGAAATACGTATGAGTAACCACACATGCACTCTCATTGCTATTTTAATGGTAAAAGGTATTCAGAGGCATACAAGTGTGCATTATGGAGTGAAATATTCTGATAATTCCAGTCAATGAAGAAATTCCCGTGTCAGATGTGTGAGCGCTCCTTTAGTTCGGCCAACAGTCTGCGTCGCCACATCCGTGTAACTCATGAGGGTGTCAAGAGAGCCTTCCACTGCCAGTGAGTATACACAAACAACCCAAACTAATTGAAATAACTGATTTGATCATTGTTGTTTACCTATTTGAAATCGAACATGAACTTCACAATAACCCCAGAAGTCAAAAATAAAAAACGTCCTCCTCAAATACGTTTAATTTCAGGTACTGTACAGAGGGCAAGCGAACATTCAGCAGTCGACTGATTTTGGAGAAACACATCAGAGTCAGACACGGCATCCGGGCTAGACAGTCCCTAGACAGACAGGTAAGAAAAGGTACTCCTGTACCATGGTGAACATAACTAGGAAGTATATGGTAGTAGGGGTGTTCGATATAGACAAAAATTTATATCACAATATTTTTTGCCATTTTTCCGATAACGATAATTTGACGATATTTTTTTTAAATTACAAAAACTTCTTATTTTGTACCTGCTTTCTGTACGGAATACAATATCTACTGTACTTTACTAATAGTACATAAGGAACACCACAATACATCAACAATGTTTGAAGAAAAACAGATATATAAAATAAACTTGGTCTTTTTAAAAATCAAATTCTGTCCAGTTTTGCACAAAGATACTGGAAAAATCTGCACGTGCACTCATGTTTTTTGTCTGGCAAGTAGGATGTTTGCAAACAGTAGTGTCAGTGAAATGTACGGCTCGGATGTTCTGCTCTACTATAACTCCATTGTTGTGGTGAAATGCGACATGTTCTTCAGTTTCTGCAGAGCTGTTTTACTGTAATACTTTCGGCCAGGCAGTGTGTAAATTGTGTGTAACGTGTTCAGAAGTTCTTTGAAACTATCTTTCTCAGCCACTTGGACTGGCACCATATCTTTAGTCATGGGTGTCGGCAGCATTATAGCATAACATAGATATAGAAAGCAGCACGTAAAGTTTGCTGCTGGGTTGTTTTTTTACTGTCATCGCTATCGTGGATTTAACGGACCCCCATACTCTCCGTACTGAGTTCGGGGTTCGTTGTGGTGGCGTATTTCACCTACTCCCCTTTCCCACATAGCTAGCTAATTGAGCTGGTTTGAGCCACATCCACCCTCCTGAAGCCAAACCATATCCACACGAGTGATAATGCCCCATACATTAGTTAATTCTGACCTTTTGATTACTTGGAAATCATTCTGCCCTTGTTGTGTCTGCTAACAGATGATGGGGTAAAAACCCAACAATTTTAAAGAAAGAAATATTTTGTGGCGTGCCACGTAAGGATCAGAACTTTAACAAGCAGTGCTGCTTTTTGAGTTTTGATCATGTGTGGAGTTTTGCATATATAAATGAATCATTTGAGATCAATTGTAAAATGTATGTGTGTTTAACAGGTGTGCTATTACTGGCAATAGAGCTCAGGGTCTGTGAAACACAGAATAGTCAGATACCTGCTCAAAAAATTGCTGGAATTAGCTTTTTCACTGGACTCTGTGTATGACCGGAAATGCAAATGCTAGATTCAAGTGAGAAATGCAATAATGATTCCTTTAAGGACACATCATCTAATAATTAGGTATCTTATAATCTAAGAGAAGTTTAGCACACCTTTGGTTGTCTTTATTAATATTTTTTTGCATCTTCAGGTTGCCTTTGAAGGATAATCTTAAATAACAAGTTTTGTGGGCAAAAATTGTGTATTTGTTTTCTTTCTGTTAACAATGTTAAGATTGTAAGGAAGGTGTACAGTTCTGCACAATAAAAGTATTTGATATATTCTTAGTTGATATATATGGTTATTTGTAGTACAATAGGCTGTGGCTAACCAGCAAAAATAGGTTTACTGTTTTCTAATCGGCTTCTGTTCACTACAAAATAAATGTACTATATTGTGAAACACCCTAAAACTGTCTAATTTGTTATGTCATGAAATATAGGACATAACTGGCCCACTACTAGGATATGCATAGTTGTTTCAAATCAAATATTTGATCATATTCTTTACTTCAGAAAAATGGTTTATTTTAAAGCAACACACACTCAAAGCCATGTTATCACAAATAACATCACACCTGTGATTACCTATGACTGTGATGTTTTTTGCAATTACTAATACTAATATTTTTAGTATTCAATTTCAGAATCCCTCAAATGCAAAGAAGCGCTCCGCTCCTGCTGATGGGGCGGGCAGTTCTTCTGAGATGGATTACGAAGGTGAAGCCTCTTCTGCTGTGGGCGGGCCCAACGCAACTGACATTGGAAGGGAGGAAACTGTGAGCCCAGCGAAAAGAACCCGGTCTTCCGAGAACCGGCCTGCGGAGGATGAGGCGGATGACGGCACGTTCCGCTGTGTGCCGTGTGGCTTCAGCACACAGGACTGGGACGAGTTCCAACGCCACATTCCCAGCCACTGTGACTCTGAAAATGCCTCCCTGCAGTGCCTGCAGTGTGGTGCCTGCTTCACTTCAGCCGGCTCACTGAGTCGCCACCGGTTCATCACGCACCGCTTACGCCAAGACCAGCAGGATAGCCGGGGCGGGAGCACGTCGCCGGGCATGTCGCTGCAGGATGGGTCCCCCTCATCGCCCAAAGCAGGAGATGAGGGTGAGGGGGGCATGAGCTGCAGAGTGTGTGGCCGGCGCTTCGATAAAGCCTCGGACCTCAACACGCACTTTCGCACCCATGGCATGGCCTTCATCACGGCGCACAAGACAGACAAGCCCGTGTAAGGACGAGAGAAAGTGGTAATTGGGAACAGTGTGTGTAGGGGGAGGGTCGCTGCAGACTGAACAGCTCATTGGACCTTGTGTAACTCATTGACCAATCTATGGAGTATGTGTGGAATTACACTGAAGGAGACGGTGGGTATTAGAAGCTGCTTCTGTCTCCAAACTATCCAGCCTCACTTTGTGTCTGTGTTTATGCACCTGCGTTTCATTTCATCATTCATAGACTCACCTGAGTCATGCCTAAGAGTGGACCTCACCCATTAGACTCAAATGTCTACTTAACATAAACAGTAAATAAAAGTTTGTTAGGAATTTGGGATAACCGGTTACGTTTTATACATTTAAGCAGTAAACGTTGAAAGTCAATGCTTTGAATAACTATCAATGGATCTGAAGACTGAAAATGTCATCGTTCTATAAATTTGTACTTGATTACATCTACCTTTATGATAATCCATTGTCTATAAATCTTGATGCAAAGTTTCATTTGGAATTGTTGTTTGGCTGCTCTCTGTCTAAAAGCAGCAAAAAACTGGACATCTCTTTGTCACATGATTTCCTTTTGTTTAATGATGATGCCAGGTGATTGGTATCTGGACCAGAGACTACATTGACACCCACAGAGACATTCACTACTCTAAGAGCAGTCGTTACATCTAGAGCTGCTCATTTTCAGCGAAGGTCCGCTGTTCCCAAACCAGCTTGAATTCACAGAGCATTAAAGCATAAATAAGGGTGCTAGTGAAGGTCTTTTCCTCTTTGTATAAAACACTGACTTTTAGTAATAATTATATTGTATCAACATTGTATTATTGTTATTTATTTATATGAATCATTCGTACTGATTGTGAGTCATTTGCTAACTTTCCAAGATTAAATATGGAAGAAAAAGGTTACAAATGTGGATATGTTAATGTTGAAGAATGGACTTGAGAAAAAGCATTCTGTGGTTTTGTTACGAAAAGAACACTTAAGGTAATAAGGGAGATAAGGTTTGCAAACTACAAATGATTTTAAGGTCAGTAGTGCAAACATGTCAACCATAGAAACCACTTGTGACCGGATTACGTCTCAGTGGTTATAATTAAGATGTGTATAAATGCAGTACATTCATGGCTTGCTCTGGTTGTTTTGTTAGAAATAGTCTTTTGTATTTGTTTTTTTTTCTCCCTTGCTGTTTTCTGATGGGAATAACGTGAAAGCATCATTTCTGGTAAGGAGCCTGGTGTTTTTTTTTTAAATGAATTTATTTTAATTAAAAAGGAGACATTAAGTGTGATGTTTGCAGATGCATTTTATTACGTACAAATAAGTTTTTTTTCCTTTAATAGTAGTCTTTTCTATCAAGTGTCTGTGCTCGTTACAAGCCACATTTCTTAAAAATGCATTATGAATAAATATTGTGGTCATGTGTGTGTGAATGTGTGTGTGTCTAACCTTAATTCACATGCTGTATGTCCTTTACATAAGGAGAAATCTAGATATCCATCATATTCTGTGAAGAACTTGGGTCTGCCTGCTTCACTGCTGTACACTCTGTGTCAGTTCTACTTTGTTTCTGAATAAAATGGCAAATTGTTACAGTACAGCTGCTGGCCCTGTTTCATAAATATCAGAGGTACATAAGCAAGATCAAATGTAAAACTGGATAAATTGAGTAATTTATTACATATAGCATTTAAATACAGGTACAGCGAACCCCATTGTGCTAGTTGACAACAGAACATAAGTGAATAAACAGGAATTTTGAGTAAAATACAGCTTTGGACTACTCTGAAAGATTATGTACATACCATGAATTAAAGTGATCAAATATCCTGGTTAGAACAATGTACAAAGCAAGCACTATGGCTAATTAAGGTTTTGGCTTCTATAGTATTTTTTTTTTCTGAGAAAACAGCCACATCTAATTCAAAGGTAGCTCACGTATATGGACAATAGATGGGGATTTTCATGCTTTGGTACACCACGTCATCTCGGACAACACCATGCTTCCAACTTTGTGGACACAGTTTGGGAAGAACCTTTTCTATTCCAGCATGACTGTGTCCCCAGTGCACAAAACAAACTCTATAAAGACATGGGGGGATAAGTTTGGTGTGGAAGAATTTGACTGGCTCACACAGAGTCCTGACCTCAACCCCATCCAACACCTTTGGGAATGGAGATTAAACTGGAATGGAGATTGTGAGCCAGGCCTTCTCATCCATCATCAGTGTCTGACCTCATAAACGCTCCTGAAACACTTCACTGACTTCTTTGGGTTTTCCATCTTGCTGCACACCTTTCAGTTCCGATTCTTGCTGGTCGTCCGTTGCATTTGTTATGTCTGGCTTAGGATGATGCACACCAATCACTAACTCATATATCAATGATCCAACAAGACCACCGACACAGGTGGCTACTAGAGGTACCCACCACCATCCGCCTGCTGCCCTGCAACAGAAAGAGAACTTGCTTGGACAGGTTCTAACCAAATTTCTTTACTAACAAATTGGCTGACATTCAATTAACATGAAAAACACATGCACTGGTAAACCAACACATTCCTTCAGATAAATGCAAAATAATTAACATTGCTCTTTAGTGAGCTAAACTGTCTTTTTGAAATTGAAAATGAAATTCAGTTGCCTGTATTAACACTTAACTGGACTGCATTATTTGCCTCCTAAATTTGCAACACAGATAGGTCAAAATCAAAATAATAATTAAGACAATTGCGTGTTTGAAGTAATAATCTGCTGAATCACCCCTTGGCCAATCACGCATCATTATGTAATACTAACAAAGTTCCTTTAAAGACAGTCACTGAAGAAATTCAATTATATACACTACAAAACCAAATGCTTAATTTTACCCCTTAACATTACCTTCATTTTGACCTTGAAATTGGAGAAACTTATGGGAAAAACTGCACAGACTAAGGCTGAATCAGGGGTAAAACTCCTGAAATTTCCTCATACTTTTTCAAATTTGCCCCTTAAATAATAGAACCCCCTGAATTAAAGCTTTAAATTTAAGATTAAGGGGTTTCACACTCATGCCTTAAATCTAGTTTTAAGGTAAAATTAAGGTATCGGTTTCACAAAAATAATGGCCACTTAATTCAAATTAAGGAGTTTGGTGTATTGTGAGCTGACAATTGCAGTAAGAATTATGGTCCAAAATTACATAAATCGCTAATGTCAACGTACACTATATGCACAAAATTATTGGGACACACCTGTTTTTCAGGGTTTGGGCTAGGCCCCTTACTTCCAGCCAAGATCAATCTTAATGTTTCAGCACAACATGCTTCCAACGTTGTGGACACAATGAGCAAAGCCTTCTCGTCCAACATCAGTGCCTGGACCTTATAAATGCTCTATAGAATGAATGGGCTTTCCACAGAAACTCCAAAATCTTGTGGAAAGCCTTCCTATAGGAGTGGAAGCTGTTACAGTTGCAAAGGGGGACCAACTCCATATTATAGTCTCTGTATTTGAATACAATGTCATTAAAGTTCCTGCTGGTGTTATGGTGTGTCCCAATACTTTTGTCCATTTAGTGTATGTTAATATAGCAACAAATTGTTTCCTTCCCTTGTAAAGGCTTAAGTTTGGACATACATGGGTTGGTTGTGACGTTTTGTGCTTGTGGGCGGACTGACCTGAAGACCTCATCACCCCAGCCAGCGATGTAGCTGAAGACTCTGGGCCCGAGGTCTCGAGCAGGGTTTATGGCATAGCCGCTGTTTGAGCCCATTGAGATGCCAATTGCCATCACGACTGCTCCCACCAGAACAGGCTCCAGCCCAGGAGGGACTGGAGTGTTACAGCCATCACCCAGCGCCAGAACACACACTAGTAGGGCTGCCGTGCCAATGACCTGAGAAGCATGTTCATTATTAATCATCTTTCTGATATGGCAGACGCAAGACATGGGGCAGCCGTAGGCGATCTGATACAACGTTATCATGATTTGTTACAAGACAGTGTGGTTTCCTGAGAATATTCTGGGTTCCTGAGAATTTCATTTCCAGCTTATGGTGATCGGTATCATGAATCATAAATATGACTTCTCTCATGCCTTTGTTTTGTTCCATTTTATATACTACTACTACTATTATTATTATTATTATTACTATTATTATTATTAAACTACTACTACTGATGCTGCTGCTACTACTACTGCTAATAATAATAATAATAATAATAATAATAATACAGGGGGGTCTCTGTCACAGATCCGTTCCTTCGACAGTGATGTAACCCGAATTTTGGTTTAAGCTGAAACACACCCTAGCCTAAATCACTTACCTATCCAAACACAGTTGAAAAATCTGTGGTTTTATCTGTGGTTTAGTTGTAAAGACACAACTAAACCACAGATAAAATAGTAAAATGAAAGCTCCCCCACTCATACGCCGCGTTACTGCATTCTTCCGCGCGCAACCAAACTAGTTCGCCCACGTGGTCTGTACGTACAAGGCTAACGGTGTAAGTAGTGTGGGAGTGGGAGTGTGCGTCGTAAACTCAAAACATCGTACGTCGAGACTATTGTAACCCGAGGACCCCCTGTACTCTAATCTAGTGATGGTAAATAATGGCATTACTGCAGTCATATAATGCGCAGAAATGTAATTTGGAAAATTTGCAATTAGTCTTACCTGGTCTACTACTCCTCCCCATAAACTCAAATAATCCGCAGGGTAAGTAGAGAATATACCTGCTGTGGCAGTGGCACCACTCACTGTGAGGTGCCCCCCAGTGTAATGCATTATGGCATCTAGATAAAAAGCGCAGACACAGCAGTAAGACATGCAGCTGGGATTAGCGTTCAAATGTGTTTATAATTATTATTCAAAAAGTCATTTATTCTCTTTTCTTTCACCATAATATTGCAGAGCAACAGTGGCTGCAGCCAGAAAGGCACCAAAAATCTGTGAGAAGACATAGAATGGAAGTCGATTCCAAGAGAACCTGCCCAGGAAACACAGACTCAGGGACACAGCCGGGTTCAGGTGGGCGCCTAAAACAGGAGACATGAGAACACTTTTTCTTGCACTGAGGCAATCCCAATACTAATGCAAAAAACCCCCAAAAAACATAATTAGCGTCACTGTTCTTGACTGGACAAAATACCTATCAGTATCTCCACCTGCAGGACAGCAGGAAAACAGATGTAAGCTGGCATTTAACAAAACACTGCTTAAAGTACTGACGCCTCACCACCTTTCCTCTGAGTAATATTTATTTATTATATGCAGTTTACTAAATGGCAGCTGCAATAATAATTTGGCTTTTGCTCATTCAATACTTAGTATCACTTTCATATAGACCAAAATAGATTATTGAAAAAAGCCTGAGATATCAACTAAACTTTGGGCTGCATAGAAAGAGAGATACTCAAATGAGGACACAAGTAACACAGATGAGCAATGAGGTTGTGTCTCAAATGGCTTGCTACACCCAGTATGGTGTACCATGTAGGAATTAAAGTACAGGCTTCACTACTCAAATGGTGTATAATATGTCAAACAAAGAGCCTTTGGTGATTCTGCCATGTGTGCAAAATAATGGACACACTGGACACTATATTGGCATAGAAACTAAAATTTTATACCTCACATAGCACACTATAGAGGAAGGAGCTAAGACATTTTGGTCAACGTCATGCTTTCAATTTTGTGGACACAGTTTGGGGAAGATCCTTTTCTATTTCAGTATGACTGTGTCCCTGTGCACAAAGCAAGCTCCATAAAGACATGGTTGGATGAGTTCGATGTGGAAGAACTTGACTGGCTGCACAGAGCCCTGACCTGAACCCCATCCAACACCTTGAACTGGAACAGAGATTGTGAGCCAGGCCTTCTCGTTCAACATCAGTGCCTGTCCTCATAAATGCTCTACAGAATGAATAGGGACAACTTCCCATAGAAACTCCAACGTCTTGTGGAAAGCCTTCAAAGAAGAGTGAAAGCTGTTGTAGCTGCAAAGGGGGACCAACTCCATATTAAAGTATATAAATGCAATGTCATTAAAGTCTCTGTTGGTGTAATGGTCAGACGTCCCAATACTTTTGTCCATAATTGCGTACTTCAGGTGGTGATATTAGTATCTCTATTGAACATGAAAAAGTGGTATTGTTCCACTTCTAATTTTAATACTCAGATCTACAACTATAATCATGGATATAGACTGTATAAATGTTTCCATGCCATAGTCATGGAGGCACTCTGCCTTAAAGATTTGAGCATTTTCAGTAAGAGGTTGTTAATGAACTGATTAGTTGATTTATGTGTGTTGGGAGCAGTGGACCTTCAGGACCAGGATTAGAAAACCCTACTGTAGACATTGGCCTGACTGTCTTTGGCTGATTAGAGAAAGAAAATGTCACACGTGCCAGAACACGTGACGTCAATCGGAACCGCAAGTGACGTCACGCGGTGGGTATATAAACAGGAAGAAACAGTATGTCTGTCGCCCCAGGCATCTTCGGTACCGTAAGTACTTTAGTCTCCGACCAGCCTTATATACCTACTCTGTGTACGTGTAAGAACGCGGGATCCTTTGGTGGGAACCCTTACTCCTCGTGGAGCGTTCTTATAACAACTGCGTGAGTTACCAGCTCTCTCGTTTGTATCCGCGATTGGGCCCTTCCCTCACGCTACACCTGGGCGTCTTCAGTCGAGTACCAGTTCATTTGTGTCTATCGCGTGACAGAATGTCTGTGTCTCCTGTGGGCCCAGCGGATATCGCTCGGCTGTGGGAGGTAGTGAATCAGCAGTCCGTGGATCTCGTGAACCTGAAGCAAGAAGTGGTGAACCTCCGTGCGGAGGTCGCCACCTTGCGACAGGTGATTCGGGATCGCGACGCTGATCACACTCCCCGGTCGGCGGATCCAACCCCTTCTACTCCTCCTCCTGCTCTCCTGCTGATTTAACTCCCAAGATAGCCTTACCCGACAAGTGGGAAGGCAGAAGCGAAACATGTGATGTTTTTCTGACTAACCTTTCTCTTCTTTTTGAGTTCCAGACCCACCGATACCCTACTGATCGAAGCCGGATTGCTTTACTGTCATCTCTACTCACCGGGCAGGCAGCTGAGTGGGCTACTGCAGTCCTGAGGTCCAACAGCCCCATCGCCTTCTCCTATGAGTCCTTTACCAGGGAACTCAGGGCTGCTTTCCATCACCCGGAG
>JBBJLS010000140.1:5439800-5453019 GCA_037577275.1 Bryconaethiops microstoma | reverse complement strand
AAAGATTTCTTCCCGAGAACCTAATAATCTAAAGGAGAGAACTTTAAGCTCATACAGTGGGGCAAAAAAGTATTGTCAGCCACCAATTGTGCAAGTTCTCCCACTTAAAAAGATGAGAGAGGCCTGTAATTTTCATAATAGTTATATCTCAACTATGGCAGACAAAATGAGAATTTTTTAATTTTTAAAGAATTTATTTGCACACTCGTGGACGTGGTGGAGCCATGCACCTTGGGGCTGGATGCATTATCAAGGCTGGTAGCAACAGCAGAGGTCATTGCGAGGCAGCTCCACGTTGCTGCGAGGACCAGTTTGTTTCAGCGGAGCAGCAGAAGGCGGTGACCAGGGTGGACTCAGACAGGCTGCAGCATGAGCAGATGAGCGATCCGGTACTAAGCCAAGTACGGCAGTGGATAGAGCAGTTGTGCCGCCCTGAGAGCGACGGGCTGGTGGAGCGTTTTAACCGCACGTTGGCGACCCAGCTCGCGATCCTGGTGGCAGAGCACTTGCCCCTGGTCCTGTGGTCATACCGTACCGCCATGCAGGAAAGCACCCAGAGCACGCCAGCGGCACAGATGTTCGGTCACGAGCTGTGCACGCCAGTGGACCTGGTGTTCAGACCCCCCGTGAGCCTGAGATTGCGGGGCCACCTGGCCCCGATTACTTTCGCTGGCTGCAGGTGCGGCTCAGGTTGGTGAACGACTTGGCAAGGAGATGCCAAGATGAAGCCACAGCGCGGCAGAAACGGGCCTACGATGTGCACAGCTGGGGGCAGGATTTCGCCCCCCAGGATCTGGTCTGGGATTACTGCCCCTCCTGGAAAAAGGGGTGGAATCCAAAACTGGACAGCCACTGGAGGGGGCCAGGAGAGGTCCTGGGAAAGTCATGTACCAGGTGTGACTGAGAGGCCGTTGCAAGGCGGTTGTGTTGCACAGAGACAGGCTGGTACGAAGGATGCTACGGTGCCGGACACTGAACTGACTGAACCATGGGGTGAGTTGATGGACCTAGAGGAGCGGGGAGCGAATGGTGAGGCCTCTATTTCTGCCCAGGAGGACACACCACGAGCTCCCCGGAGGTGAAACCTGCCGGCTCGCCTGAAAAACTTTGTGTTGGACTCGATGGGGTGGCCGTGGATGGCACTCCCTGTCGAAGGGTGCTGTGTGACGAGCCGGCATGTCACACTGGCTCCCATGAGCCATTGTGGAGTGGGTGAGTGGCCAGTTGGCCAGTTTGTATGTGTTTGGGGAACGTTTAGAGGGGGGGTAGATGCTCGTGTAAAACTGTGAAGTGATTGTGTGTGTTATTGTGTGTGTTCAATCCCCGCTCGCCAGTCACCCTCCTCTGGAGTGTTAGTTGCTGGAGTGAGATGACGGGCGAGACGCAGGTTCGTGGTTGGAGTTGCGAGGTTGTTCTGAGGCCTGCCAGTTGGGGGCACAGTAAACCTTGTGTAAGTCTGTATTTTGAAGCCGTGAGGCTGATAAATAAAAGACCTTGTTTTGAAGATCATCGTGTCTTCTGCTTCTCACTCTCACACTCGCCACAATATATATAATCTCTATCTTACAATACACATGTCAAGGGATTGACATAAGCGGTACAAATTGGACAAATTGGTGTATGTGGTACGCAAATGCGCCACAGTTTTCAGGGTTCACAGCGTACCTAATTTGAGTAACCTCATACTGCATGCCCCGCCCCTCGACTTCACGGCCCGAGACACAGACCTCTGCACGCAAAGAACCAACCCTCCCCACCGCCCCCTCCAGAACCACG
Organism: Bryconaethiops microstoma; assembly: GCA_037577275.1. Classification (NCBI taxonomy): domain Eukaryota; kingdom Metazoa; phylum Chordata; class Actinopteri; order Characiformes; family Alestidae; genus Bryconaethiops; species Bryconaethiops microstoma. Next base: position 5,451,243 of record JBBJLS010000140.1, on the reverse strand, counting down.
TCAGGGACACAGACCTCTGTGCGCAAAGAACCAACCCGCCCCCCCCAACCACGTCGGAGACACAGAGAAAATTAATTTTTTTAACTTGGTCTTGGTTATCAGTAAAGGCCTCACTGAAGCGTTATACCTGTGATCATTTTATATGCTGCTCTATCAGATCATCACTGTGTTTTCCTTGATGCACTGGTTTCCCCATCATCCAAATTGGCTCTAGGACTGCCAAAAAGAGTTCTATGAATGACAATACCTCCAAGTGTATCGGCAGAGTCTGTAAATGAATGTCAATCATTTTAACTCTAATATGCTCGGGGTCCTTGATGCTATTGCACCACTCAAGGTCAAAATCATTTCTAGTAAACAGAAAGCACTGTGGAGAAATAACATGTAACAAATCAGAAGAGAGAATGCAGAAAAGCAGAGCGCCGTTGGACCAATTTTGTTGAACCAATTTTGTTGTATGACATAAATGTCCATCAAAGCTTAAGTTTAATGTTCATTTGCCAGTACAACTGCAGCCAAGCTACCACTCTATGAAAAAAGAACATGTAATACCTTAATTTGGCTTTATTATACTGGCATTTATTTAATTTAGAATTGATTCATTTTTTGATTGGTTTTTATAAGTCTCAAAGGTTTGGTACCTTTACAGATTATAAAATGGCTGGCAGAACACCTGTTCCTACAAACAAAGTTTTATCATACCAAAAATGTGGAACTCCTTACCCTTCATATTTGTCGGGCACCTACAGTTCCTAGCTTTAAAAAGCAGCTAAAGCATTTTAATTTAGCCTAGCTTTCTGTTAATGTATTATTATTTCCTTTAATTATACATGGATTTTTGTACATTTATTTCATCAATTTTTAATGTTTTGCTCCGTAAATAAAAGAGCATATTATTAGTGTTATTTCACAGCCCATCCTATTTGTTGGTTTGTGTTCTGTTTGTTTCATATGAACTCTAGTTTGTTTAAAGTTCAACTGTCAGAGCTGCCAACAGATAATTTTGTTTGAGAGCAACAACAGGTTTTCTGAGACAGGCTCACTTTTCCACTCTTTTAGAATCTGACCAGAGGGGTAAAATGGAAAATGTAGTCTTAAAAAAAACCTAAGGATTGTATTTTTTCTACAATGATATGGTTAGCTGCAGTAGTAAGCAAGTCATCAGTAAGCAACAAGTACTCAGTGGAATAACACAATTATCAAACAGTCAGATTGTACAATCAGAATAAAGTAAGGATATTTTAAATAGTAGGACTGTACAATGAATAAATTGATTAAACTCTTAATTAAATTTAGCGATCCTTGGCTGATGACTAAACACCCACCTGTATTCTACATTAAGCCAAAATTCAGCCCAGTTGAATTGCTCAGTCATGTGATGTGTGCTGCCCAATCAAGCGACAAGAGGAGTAAAGTACTGGTTGGGGGGGTCCGTGGGGGGGACAACTGAAAATGGTTGCTGTTGGACAACAGAATCAGAGAACTATTGATCCTGGAGGAAATTGCTTTTGTGATGACTGCCATGATATAGACACAAGAATAATGTAAAATATTTCTAAAAGTCTGTAGAAAGAAAACAACCACAATATGAAGACTATGCTATATACAGAAGTGATTAGTATAAGTAATGCAACTGAACAGGAAAACTAGACACAAATGGTAGTTTGGAATAAGTTATTGCATTAAATTAGTAGTTGGGTAATCAAGTAATTGACAGTAGTACTACTGCACGTAAGAAATTGCAAGTAATTAAGTGATTTAGCACCGAAGGTGGCCCAAGTACCTTCATTACTTAAGTGAAAGTACAGATACTAGTCAAACGTTACTCCAATACAAGTGAAGTCATACATTCAAATTTCACTTAAGTTCAAGTACTGAAGTACATTTCACTGCATTATTGATTTATTGCCACCACACTTATAATACTTAATGCATCTAACTTGATGTAGCCTAAGGTAGAATGTTACAGAATGAAACCTGAATTGATAAAGAAAACCAGTCTTTTTTTGTTTGTACACTACACAAAAGGAATGTGTATGTACTATATATCTGAACAAAGTTGACAACTGAACCGCTGTAAATGCAGCGTAAATACACTTAAAATGATACAAATTTTTTATCTTTTCCGTAAACTAAAACATCGACTCTAAATATGGCCATGCATGCGGGCATGAAGAGTCTCCGTTTCCGTCCGTTCTCCTGCCACTGATTGACGGTGTTTAAGAAATGCTGTCATTGCAGTGTTACAGTGTACAGATGTGACATAAAACTACTGCTGATTTCTGATAGGCTGTCATCTGCTAACAAAACCAATCATGTTTTAAAAAAGGGAGACAATAACACCCACTTTCAGAACTGAAGGTAACGAGTAACGAGAACCTTGAGAGAAATGTGAAGAAAGTACGGTTTTGTCCTTCAAATGTAGTGAAATAACTGTCTCCAAAAAAAGACTACTTGAAGTAGATATTCAAACTGTACTTAAGTACAGTACTCAAGTGAATGTACTTCGTTACTGTCCACCTCTGTTTAGCACCCATTTAGAGAACAATTAATATCTTCCCAGTGTGAGCATTTACATGTGTTACCTTGCATTAAACGCAGTGGTGGTCATGTCCATGATGTGTGTCTCATGGCATGCCTTTCTTTGCTAAGGCAAGGAGGCCAAATACTCCAGAGCATCTTCAGGCTGCTTTTTTTTTATCTAACAATGGGGACCCAATGCACCCCAGCTCCCCTTCCCTCCCTACAAAACATGACTACAACTGGCATTATGGAAGCAGACTTGTTGAGAAAACAGGTGTTAATTTTTAAATCCATCTAAAAATGGGCCGTGATGGTTGCCACCTGGTGACTATGTGTGTGCCTGCCAAAGCTCCCATACATGTTCATAGTTTATTTTTTGAGCCAAGTCAATTGACTCTCCTAAGGTAAATGTCTTCACTTGTTCTTGTAGTGTTACACTGCACTTGGTTTTTGATCATTACAATGAAGCAAACTTCTCATCTCTGGCATCTAGCAAACAGGCCAGTACATGGTCTTGAGGATTCTTTTTCTGTCCAGATCTAAACGCTGTCTCTTATTTAGACTTGGACTCAACAAGCTTCTGTACTTTACCAGACAAATATTGGCAGGCCTAGATGAGAGCTCTAGATCTGTCAGGACCAAGAGCACTTAGACCGAGAGCCTCCTGGACCTCTGCTCATGTTCAAAAGTGAGAATGGGGTGGATGGGGATCCCCATGGCTCCAGATCCATGAGCAGATGGGGTAGCTGGTGGTACATGACAGCCTATGCGGTAGAAACTGCATCACACTTCAGAGAATCACACTACTGGATGCCAGGATCCTGACAGTACCGATGGTGAACAAAGCACTGGGCAGTCTGAGTCTGTGAGTCACAATATACACTCCTCAACCGCTCACATCTGATGTTGTGGTGGTGGTGGCCTAGTGGGTTGTATACTGGCCTCTGGCCCAAGAGGTTATGGGTTCGAATCCTACCTTCAGCATACCGCTACTGGGTCCCTGAACAAGACCCTTAACCCCAAGTTGCTCCAGGGAGACTGTCCCCTGTAAATAGGGGATAGAAGTCACTTTGAATAAAAGCGTCTGCAAAAATTTACAAAGATACATAGAAAAAGTGGAAAACCCAAGGATAAAATCGGTTGTGAGAGTTTGGAAGAGAATAATAAAAGAACATAATTTGGAGGATGATATTAGAATTCTGAGTTGGTTGGTCAATGATTCTGAATTTAAACCAAAAAAGACAGATGATAGATTTAAACTATGGATTAAAAAAGGCAGAACATCTGTATGTAATATGATACAATAGGGTGAACTTAGGAGTTTCCAGGATCTTAGTGAGCAATTTTCTTTAGAAAGGGAAGATTTTTACCGATATCTGCAAGTCAGGAATTTTTATAATCACAACTTTAAAAAGAAAAACACTAGGGATATTAATAAGCCATTTATCCAATTATTTATCAAAGCATATAAGTCAGAAAATAATAAAGGGGTCATTGCTCAGGTGTATAAGTGTTTAAGCAATATGAATGCACACTCTACAAAGAACATAAAGAACAGGTGGGAGAAAGAAGGAGGTTTGTTAATAACAGACAAAGAATGGAATAACATTTTGCAAATCACAATGGAGATGCACAAAATCCCATTTTTGGAAGGAATTTTGTTGGAAAAATGTTTCTAGATTTTTTTTTTACATCTAGTATGAAAACACAGTTTGGCAGTAATAACTGTAAAATATAATGTCAAGTAGCAAACCACTACCATGTTTTTTGGGATTGCTCAGTCATTTCTGGAAAGACATACATAGGGCAGTACAGATTATTTTCACCACACAACTACCATATGATTTCAGGACTATTTATTTAGGATCTCTCTCCCAGGAAATAAAAGATATTGATAGATACTTATGGGGTATACTGTTGACAGCAGGGAAAAAAGCTTTAACTGAAAAGTGGATGATTTATACTGGACCAACTATTGATGACCGGACAAATATATCTATGGATATTTAAAGACTGTAAAAAGTTACTTTCTCCTTACAATTGAAAACGGACATTTTTGAAAAGCACTGGGATAGATGGGCTCAATATGTTTGCCCCCTTAGACCTGATTTTGTCAAAATAACAAATTGAAGGATTTTACCTTTCTTTTATACTATATTGCAATGACTCTGTTGTAACACTGGATAAACAAAATGTACATTCTCTCTGGATGTATAGTTTTCTTACTATTTGCAAATAAAAAAATGGGAAAAAAAAAAAAAAGACGAAGGGATGTCACACAGTGGTAAACGTGGCCTCGGCCCAACTTTTTTGATGTTGCTGTTATGAAATTCAAAATGAGCCAATATTTCATATGTTGTCTATGTTCTGTTAGGAATAAAATATGGGTTTATTTACAATTTGCACAACCTTTTCAGAACTGGGATTGTAAACACAAAGCAATTTGTAACTAAATTGACAAAGCAATTTTTAACTAATTCGACAAGATTCAATATCTAGGTGAATCTGAAGTTAAATCTATTGGTTGTGTGGCTTTTTTATATTTATTTGAAATATAACTCGCAGAGAAATGATAGTTGTGTTGTGCTATGCTAACTAGTTTGCCAGAGAACTTTCTTTCAGTTTCTGTGGTGACGGAGCATTAGTGCCAGACTTAACAGTGTCATCTACATACTCAATATGGACAAAGGTATTGGGACATCTCTTAATTATTTAATTCAGGTGGCTCCTTACTTCCAGGGAAGGGCAATCTTAATGCTTCAACACACCAGGACATACTTCTAATTTTGTGGACCCAGTTTGAGGAAGAAACTTTTCTATTCCAGCACTGCCACTGTAGGACAGTGCACAAAGCAAGGTCCATAAAGACATGATTGGATGAGTTCGGTGTGGAAGAACCTGACTGGCCCGAACAGACCCCTGACCTCAACCCCATACACCTTTAGAATGAACTGGAACGGAGATTGTGAGCCAGGCCTTCTCGTCCAACATCAGTGTCTACAGAATGAATGGCCACAAATTCCCACAAAAACACTCCAAATCTTGTGGAAAGCTCCCCAAGAAGAGTGGAAGCTATTCTAGATGCAAATGAGGGGCCATATTAAAATCTATGTATTTGAATGCAATGTCAGTAAAGTCCCCGTTGTGTAATAGTCAGGCGCCCCAATACTTTTGTCCATATAGTGTACTTGCAGCGGTACTGAGCAAACATATCTACAAATGAACTCACCTTCGACTGTCACGATAGTGACCTCCGGGCACCCCGAAAAATTCACGGAACAGGTCAAAAACGCTCATTTAAGGTTGAAATGCTAGAACAGACACCGAACAGCCATAACACACACACAGCTCAAAGATACGTCACGTGTCTAACAGGGAACATGACGCAAGAAAAGTGGCCACGCCCACTTATGCGTTTGTGGAAAAACTACCACACACATGGGTGAAGACCCCCTGGATCTGTAGTCTCAAATACTTTTGTTTAAATGATCTTTCCAGATTATTTTCCTTTATCCCTAATTGTCTATCCCCTTTTGCAACGTTATTAGTCCTCCCTAACTTCACTGAGGAAGTAGAGCTGGATGTGGCAGTTAAAAAGTTAAGATTTGCACTGGGAGTGACGAGGATGGACAGCATCTAGAATGAGTTTAATAGAGACAGCTGGAGTTGGACATTTTGCAGGAAAAGGCAGAGCGAAAATTGCATTGATTTGGACATGTGCTGAGGAGAAACCCGGAGTGTGTTGGGAGAGGAACGCTGAAAAGAGACCGAGTGTGTTGGGAGGAGGATGCCGAGGAGAGACCGAGTGTGTTGGGAGGAGGATGCCGAGGAGAGACCGAGTGTGTTGGGAAAAAGGATGAAGCTGCCAGGGAAGAGAAGAGGAAGGCCTGGTAGGTGGTTTATGGCTGTTGTGAAGGAGGACATGCAGGCAGTTGGTGTGAGAAAGGCAGACACAGAGGATAGGAGGAGATGGAGACGGTTGATCCACTGTGGAGACTGTGGAGATCGGGAGCAGCTGAAAGATGATGAATTGTTTATTCTTTCAGTGCTGTAATTTGGACTTTTGACGTCATTAACTTTTGAAGTCTTTAACTCTTGAACAGCCCAAATTAGGAAATAATAGCGTGGTTTAAAAAAAAGTCCTTAAAGAGCTACTAAAATGATACTCTGGCATGAAATGACTTCTACATCACACACACCATGTAGACAAAGGTATTGAGACATTTCTGAATTACTGAATTTAAGTGGCCCCTTACTTCTGGTGAAGGGCTTAACCATAATATTTTAACATACCAAGACACTTTAGAGAAAGCCATGCTTCCAACTTTGTGGGCACAGTTTGGGGAAGATCCTTTTCTATTTTCTATGACTGTATCCCAGTACACAAAGCAAGCTCCATAAAGACACGGTTGGATGAGTTGTGTGTGGAAGAATTTGACTGGCTGCACAGAGCCCTGACCTCAACCCCATCCAACACCTTTGGGATGAGCCAGAATGGAGACTGTGATCCAGGCCTCCTTGTTCAAAATCAGTGTCTGAACTCATACATGCTCTACAGAATGAATGGACACAAATCCCACAGAAACTCCAAAATCACCAAAAGAAAGTCTTCCAAGAAGAGTGGAAGCTGTTCTAAGCTGTAATGGGGGGACCAACAATATTAAAGTCTATGTATTTGAATGCAACTGTAACAGTCAGACATCCCAATACTTTTGTCCACATAGTGTTTGTCAGTTACAGCATACACACTGTAAATGCTAATGCGACTTTTTCAAGACTTAAGTTTTGTTTATTTCTGCCAGTTCACAAACAATATAAACCTAATGACGAGGTACACCCACCCTCCCAGACTTATCACAACTGACATTACTGACTTCGATGATTTGAAGAAAAATAAGATCAAATCTACATCAGAAGTACAAGTTACAGTTTGTAAAACGGTACTCAGGCCAGTTCGTTGGGGCATCTTACTGTTTATATCCTGAGAGGTTTCACATTCTCACCCAAATGATACTCAGATTTCCCAACACAAGGAAAACTTTATAAAGCATATGACATCCAGAAATTTGCTTTTCTTAAAAAAAAAAAGACATTAACATCCAAAAATGATGAAAATGTCTTTTTTTCCTTTTTATTTACTTAATATTTATATATATATATAATTTTACAAAATAAAAAAAACATTATGAAACAAAAAAACATTAAGTCTGCAAGGACTTGAGGGGGAGGAGGAAAAAAAAAAAAAACACGGAGCAAACATTGACTACAGTACTTGTGTTTTGTGTATTATATGTGTGTGTAAGACAAGTTTAATCCATTTATTGTTTTTTTTTTTTTTTTTTTTTTTTTTTTTTTTTTTTTTTTTTTTTTTTTTTTTTTTTAAACGCACAGTACAAAAAGAAAAGCCACTGACAAAAAGGAAACCCAGTACAATTCTGTCCATCAGTACTTTCCTAATATTGATAATATTTTAAAAAAAAAATATTAGGGGAAAGGTATTTATTTTAAAGGAATGGGAACAGAAGAATGCAATGTACTGTGTGTCAAATAAATGGTCTGGGAATCGCACTTGCACATACAGTGTGTCCGAAAGATATTCTGACCTCTCCAGTTCACAGCAACTGTCCCACAGCGGAAAGACAGCAGCACTTCTGAGATCAGTGTGTGCCAAGTCACCCTACCCTATCCCAAGGCAAAAAAAACAAACAAAAAAAAATCTGGAAGTTTCACTTACAAAGAAGCAAATTTCTTGCAAGAAAAAGAATGGAGGGGAAATTTACACTATGATGCTTAACAGAAAGGAGCTTCAGTATGCATATGAGCAGTATCCTCTTCATTTGCCAAATCTGTACATTAATTAAGGGCTCATTCAAGGGTTTATTTAATGAATCTAACATTCACACCAGTGGCCACCTTTATGACAGACACACATGTATGTACAGAAAAAAAGAAAAAGGAGGGGAGAAAAAAAAAAATAAAAATACAAAAGACTCACACTCCCACACAGTTGGAACACAGCCAACCAATTTGTGCCCTCATACACATTTTCATATATCTATATTTATATTTGGTAAAAAATAAACTCCACAACTGCTTTAGCCGATCTACAACAATACCTTTCTTCCCCCTCCCCAAATTAAAAAAAAAAAAAAAAAAAAAAAAAAAAAAATTTGGTAAAAACTCAACTGGGCAGAGCGAGAAAGAGAGAGTGAGCGAGAGAGAGAGAGAGAGAGAGAGAGGAATGTGGGGGGGGAGAGGAAGGAATGGGTTTAACACACAAAAACGGGTATGGATGATACACCAAGCAGGGTGCAGATAGAGAGGAGAGAAGAGGAGGGAGGGAGAGAGAGGAACTCCCAAACAACCTCAACTTCTCTTCCACACCCCACCTCCCCAAATAATAATAAAAAAAAATAAAATAAAAAAAAAACATTCAAAAGAGAAAATCCTTTAGAAAATAGCTCTATGTTACATATGACAGAATGAGAGAAGGGGTTGGGTTTGTTTTTTTTTGTTGTTTTTTTTAACACAATACAAACTCCAAAACACTCAATACTTGGCTCTTAAAGGCCTAAGTTACTAGAACCATGTACCCTCTGAAACCCCTTCCTCTTTAAGACTCCTCCTCTGGCCACCCCCTCGACAGTGCTACCTTTTAGTACAGCACCACCACTGACTGGCACAGTGTGGTACGACAGGGCATCTGAATAGGGAGGGGAGAGACGTGGTGGACAAAGGGCACGAGGAGGAGATATTTAGGGAGGAAGAAAAAGGGTCCCCCTAATTTTAGCCTTTTGCACACCACAGTGTAAAGAGGCAAACTAATTGCCTCCCCAGTTATAGCTGTTGTAAGCAGATTTGTTGATCTGGGACTTCTGTTGAATGGAAGCATTCTGACTGCGCTGACCTGAGCCACTCTGAAAGAGAGAAAAGAAAAAAATTAAACAAAAAACAAATTAACCACTGATATGACATTGCTTAGTACTTTCCTTGCCTTCTGGGGTGTTTTGACAAACGTCAGATAATGTTTAGAGTCAGAGTCATTCAGTATTGACATTTTGATTTGTGCCACCGACACCCAAAACAGAATCCATCCTTATGAAGTACAATGGATTTTCATCACTGATATCCAAATGATAAACTCTATTATAGATTACATTATAAGGGGGAAGAAAATGAAATATTCTATTACATAAAGTGATTTGCAAATCACGTAAATCCATATTAAACTGAAAATGGTCAAAAGAAAACATAACATGTTGAATAAATGTTTGAGAAATGAGGAGAACAACTGCTGTTCTGAAAGTGGAGTCCTCCCTTTCGTGCCTGACATAGAATTTCAGGTGCTCAATAGTTCGGAGTCTCCTTTGTGATATTAATTACATGATGTACCAAACGCTTTGTGTGTGCCCAGTCTGGTTTGAGGGCCAGTTAAGCAGACAGACTCTTCAGTTTGGGCAACAGGTTTGGCATTAGCTTGCCAAAAAACAAATAAAATTTGTATGAGCAAGCTATACATGCCATGTGTGCTATAATGCATTCCCATACTATCATGGATGCTGGCTTTTAAGTTTCAAATTTAGATTCATCAGTCCATCCTGAAACTTTAAATAGTCAAGCACCTGCATATATTTCAGTGTTTAACAAGCCAACACTAGATGATAATTAAGGGACTGTTCGGAGCATATTCTGCCTGGAACAACCTGTCAGATATTAGGTAGACTCCTTTTTTCAGCAGATACACATTTTTTACACTAGCTTTCAGTTATTTTTCACTGCATTATGTATATTTGTATTTCAATGTTTTTTCTTTTTTAATCTGCGTTTTTATTTTAGCTTCGAAAATTTCCCTTATTTTTTTATGTATTCCATCAATTAACTTTTCATATGATTTTTTTCTCTTCTTTTAACTGTCTTACTTTTCCATTGAATGACTTCTTTTAATCTGTGTTGTATTCGCAGCCCTGCAAAGCTCTTTGAGCTGCATTCAGATAAATGAAAATGTGCTATATAAGGTTACTCTTACCTGTCCATCCTGCTGCAGGTGATGGTGCAGCATCTGGGAATGTGGCTGCTGATGAGGAGCCAAAATGTGCATGAAGGGGGCAGGGGCATAGCCAGCTGCAGCCGGAGGGTTGATTGGACCACCACTCCCCAGGGCTGAGGGTAGACTGAAGGAGGCACCAGGTGTCCCCGTATGGAAACCCTGTTTATCAAATGACTATAAACAAATATTGAAACAGATGACTTACGGCACACAAAAGGAAGGCAAGCAAATAACGGCAACAAACTTTAATACTGAATAAATAGGCCTTAAGAGATATATGCACCGACGCTCACCTGTGTCTTTGTGTAAACAGACCCTGAAATGTCAGGAACCCCCGTGTTGCTGGACGTCACTGAGACTCCTGAGGGAAAGCCAACACAGACAAAGCGACAGACCCAGTGTTATTCGTCAAGTACGGACAACACAACTAAAACACAGAACAGCAAAATGCAAACTAATTCAATCAATCATTGTGAGAACATAAGAGTACAATTTGAAACTGTACAAAAGACTGCCATGATGGGGAGGAAAACTGTAGCCACTGCTCATCACAAACACAAAGGTTTGGCACCAAGCACTGTCAGTCAGAATAAGAGTACAGTACACAGGAACAACTGCTATGACCAAAATAATTAGTATGTGCAACACTATTCCAGGTAACACTACTGCCTTGAACAGGGGTTCCCCAATAGGACTCAGGTGAACCCATTCAACCGCAACTATTTGCTTTAAGAATCCCGTAACATTTTATGAACACATTTAATTTAGATCAGGTTTTTACACTTCAACTGATATACACACACATACATACACATTTTTTATTTATATACACACACACATATATATATATACATACATACACACACACATACA
>JBBJLS010000140.1:5379499-5435107 GCA_037577275.1 Bryconaethiops microstoma | reverse complement strand
CAGATGTAATAAACTGACTTCTGATTATTATAGCAAAATACAGTCGTTTGTACTTCTTTAGAGTGCTTCTCTCACCTAAAAGTCAGCGCTTTTGCCGCGACACAACAAAGAGGCTGGTATCCTTCAACAGACAGAGCTTAATACAGTAATCTCATCACCAATACCTTCTACTTGTACACCACCCAATATAGTACCTACAGGCTTGCTTAATAAAAATCTTAACAGTAATAATAAACTCGTCTCTTAGTCAAGGTTATATAGCTAAATCTTTAAAACCAATTTAGCATGTTATCAAGCCACTTAAAAAGAATAAAATCTTGATCCATGTAAGCTTTTAAATTGCAAATATATTTCTACCTCATCATTCAACATGAGGTCCTAGAGAAAGTTGTGGCCCAACAGTTGTATTCAAAAGGATTGCAGATATAACAATTTTTTTATCTGGATTTTGACCTCATCAAAGCACAGAAATAGCCCTGGTAAACAATAAATTATTTTTAATAAATTAACTAAGTGACCGCTATCAGTTTGTAAGCATAAACAGTAAAATCAAGAGAGGAGCCAGAACTCTTTAAAAAATGGGCTCTCAACCCAGTACAGAGAGGACTGAGAGAAAGTAGGAGAGAGAAAAAGAGAATTAGACTGGAGAGAGTGTGTGTGGTTTGAGTCAGCCCAAAAAGTCATGGTTTTGTGATTTTTGAAGCCATTTTCTTTATATTAAAGAAAATATTTTCTTTATACCATGCATGCTAGGGTGTCTGTGTGCCTCCCTGAGTGAGTGTTTGGGCTATCCAGCCTGTGGCCATTGGCCGTTCCCTAGGTTGCGCTCATATTTACATTATATAATATTGAGGATTGTGTATGGGACATAAACAACCAGATGTTATGTAACTTTCTTCTGATCTACTCCAAAAAAAAACCAAGTCTTTCTTTCAGGTCCAAAAATGTCCAGAGACCAACCATCAGGCCAAGTGCTATATCTTGATAGTTTCTCTGTAAACTCAGTATCAGTTCTGATCTCAGTAACAGTTCTGATCTGTCTTTTACAATCTTTCTTCATCTTTAAAGTACTGATAAGCTAAGAAATGCACTGCATCTTTACAAATTAGTTGGAAATAAAACATGTATGTGTGTGTTTGTGTGACTCTCTCTGAAGGTGGCTTTACAATGCATCTCATATATAAGGGGATTAAATGGGGAGTTAAATTGGATGTGTGGAAAAATCAGATGGAACTTATCCATGCCCTTCATTAGGGACCTGGGGGGACCCTGCAACATCGTAACTTTTCATTGGCTGACTGGAATGTTGGCTGAACTCGATTTCTTGAGGTTCTTTCACTTGCAGTGGTGTTCCAGTGTGTTGCAGCTCGTTTCCACCTCTGGATAAGACTGTGCTTGCTTTAAATGGGTATTAAATTGAATTAAGTTGACCTTGACTTGAAAGACATCCAACACATTTGCTTAAGATTACTAATTTCTAAACAGAATGTACTTGCATGTTAATGTTTGAATTCCCAACTCTGTTTTTAATAAGCATGACTTTTGTAAATGTTAATTTCTATGACAGAACTCTCTTAATGAAAGAGGACTGATGTCATAGCAGTGGTGATATCAATCTAGGCAATGTAATATGATCATTTTAGACTACTTTATAACTTTTAGATTGCATCTTGTGGATAGTTAATCTGCTAGCATTAAAGATTATGTACACCCATATTTAATTGCAAATAGAAAGAAGACAACATATCAAAACTAATCATTTTTATTGTTTTCTGAAAAATAGATGCTCACTATGAATTTGATACCAGCAATGCATTTATAAAAAGTTGGCACAGGGGCAACCCAAGATTGGAAAAGTTTACTGCTAAAAAACAAACCCTTGGTGGAACATCTCTCCACTATTTAGGTTAATTGGCAACAGGTCAGTAACTTGAATGGGTGCAAAAAGAACAGGGAAAGGAGAGAAATAAATAAATAAGAAAATTCAACTAGATAAAGAGAAACAAGGGAGAGAGGGACAGCGTGTGAGAGAATAAGAGAGGAATAGATTACAGAGCGGAAGACAGAGCAGAAAGAAAGAGAGAGAGACTAAGGATAGAATAAACAATAACAGAAGAATGGAAGAAAAAGAACAATGAAGAATAAAACAGAAATAGTTAAGCTTACTGAAGAAATAATAGCTAACCTGAGAGAAGTCACAACCAGGAGTGTTACAATCTTAGAGTGGCAGAATCTCTCAGAAGCTGGGGAGGATATCACCACTTGAAAAAAAACTACATGGGCAAATAGTGCAACAATTTAAGAATTACCTTCCTGAAAAATAATGACAGTGAATTTGGGGCTTTCATCATCTATGGTACAAAATATCATTAAAAGATTCAGAGAATCCTTAAAAATCTGTGTGTGCAAGGGACAAGGCCGTAAACCAGTACAGGATGGCTGTGATCTTCATGTCCTCAGGCGATAATATGTGCACAGTTCAAAATGCAGCATACATGATGGTAAGCTTGAGCATCTGGGAAGGCATCATTAATGCAGAATGACATATGTTGGTTTTGGAGCAACGTATGTTGCTATCCAGGCAGCGTCTTTCTCAGCAAGACAAAGCCAAACTGCATATATAACAACAGCATGGCTCTGTAGTAGAAGAGTCCAGGTGCTAAACTGGCCTGCCATACCTGTTACCTACTGAACACCTTTGACTCATCATGAAATGAAAAATGCAACAAAGGAGACTCTGAACTGTTGAGCAGCTGAAATCCTATATTCTACTTTTGACATATTGTCTTTGTAATAATTTCAGTGAAAATGCACATCATTTGCAAATCATCACATTCTGTTTTTTTTATATTTTACACAACATCCCAGGTTTTTTTTTTTATGGGGTTGTACAAGTAAAAGCATCCATAAAGACACAGCAGTGAGAGGTCCAGTAGTGAGAAGTGGGCTCAGTATCAACTTGTTTGACCCAGACTGCAAAGTAGAGAATGCATAAAATTTGGGATGACGGCAATTAAAATGAAGCATATCAACAGAACTGACTCAGGTAACTGGAATTTGTTTTAGTGATCTATGCTTTATCAGCTGAAATTAGCAGGGTTTTATAACTCAAAAAGTTTCTTCTGTCATGAGGTCTAACCTATGTCCAATATCCAGCATCTGTTGGTTATTACTGGTTTTAAAATTACTCCTACTATTGCTGATAGAAAGGCAAGCATGGAGTGATGGCCAAACTGGAAAAAAAGCCTTTCTTCTAATTTCACTTAGAAGTATACTGATTTGAACCCTTCTTTGAAGAGAAAACTTCTCTCTACTTCTGAGCACAGAAAAAGACTTGGAGTGGGGCTCTGCAGAGACTCGACTGATTACAGTGACTGAATGTCTCTGGAGTTTGAGAAGAGGAATGGTGCCGGGCTGATGGCAGGCTTCGAGGGCATGCTGTTCTCTGACAAAGTCTTTCACAGAACCTGCTGGTCAAGGGCAACCCGGGGAAAGTGAGTTAGTGTGGGCCCTCTCTCAGTCTCTGTCTCTCTTGCATAGCACCAGTAACCCTGCCATGCAGAGCGCAGCAGAATCACCCCCATCGGCCCCCATTCACCTCCTCACAAGTGTGAAATTTAATTGGACACCTGCACTGCCAAGAGCACCCAAAATAGCTCTATGGCAGCTATTTCAAAACTATGACCTACTGTGTAACCAATTGTTTGAAAAAAATACGCTGTCTCTTTTTCACTTCAGCATACTGTGCACAAGACTTGTGGAAAAAAGTACTCCCAGCATGGGGAATATTTCAAAGGAAAAAGTTATGCCTATGGTGGAACATGACTGTAATAAGGCCTTAATTTGCTGGAACAAGTCACATCCAGATCCAGCACCTCCCAGACTGGATCTGGCACCAATTTTAATTGGTTCTAGCACCTCATTCACATATGAAATACTTTCATGCAAATAGTCAGAGACCACCATTTCAACTATTTTGTGTCCAAGTACAAGTTATTCACAGAAAATTACACAGAAATTGCACAGAACAACTAATTATAAAGTGACATTTACAGTATTTAGTCCATTCAGGCTCCGAATTTGGTTGTGTTTTCAGTTTCTCATGATCCAAGTAATCACAATTTCATATTTACACTCATCAATCCATAAATCACAGTGTTATCTTCTCACAGTGAAAGACCTGTGGATTTTTGGTGGAGCTTGATTTTCTCTTCTCTCTCAAGGATGAAAGCTTTAAGCACTGTTTATCTGATGGTGACAGTTTTGGTGATCTACCAGGTCTTGCTCGGTCCCTTTTTCTCTCTATCTTTTAATCATTTTCTGAACTTTAAAGCTCAAACTGACACGCAAGTGAACGTTTGATGTTGAAGATCCTGATTAACATCCTAAGATCCGATGTTATGGGGAAAGCTCGCACTGAGATATGTGCCAGATGCACTTTTTTGTTTGTTCTGGGACCTCCTTCTACCCTTCGACCTGCCATATTTATCTCTACTCAGTGTTCCAGGACCTCATCATTTACAAATGAAGCGCTGGCTGTAATACTGCTAATGAATAGCTTCATCCAAAGAACTCTGGAAATGAGATGTGGGATAAAGAACCTTTTGAAAGTATAAAGAACTTATACATAACATCCAAAAATGGTGGTTCTATGGCACTGTTGGCACCATATTTTTACTCTTAAAACAAGTTCACAATAATTTATACATGAAACAATTGCTAAACAAGTTTTCCTTACTTTCTCGCTCTCGCTGACCCTTGGAAAAGAGTATTTGGTGACTGGGTCAGGGTGTACCTTTTCTTACAGTAATTATACCCTCTTTTAATCTGTTTGTCCCAGGATTAATACTTATGTTCAGGATTAATACTTATGTTACTCAGTTCTCACCCAAATCAAGTAATTTTACTCATATGTATGTTATTGAATGTTTTTTTCATCCCCCCATCACATGCTGCTACTCTCTTTTATTTATTCATTGCGCACTGTGTCACTTTTCAGAATCACTTGCACTAATAGACATTTTATTTTATTTTATATTGTTATTGACACTATATTGACATTTATATTGTTATTAAAGTTATTTTGATATTATATTTGCACTATTCTACTGTTCGGTTCTTTTAAATTCTTATTGTATATCTTTAATCGTCTTGTTCCCTTTGCTGCATTGAGCATGTGTAGGACAAAAGAATTTCCCTTGGGATGAATAAAGTTCTCTCATATATATATATATATATATATATAGGGACTTACTTTCCAGAGACTGCGTTGTCTGTATTGAACTGAAACCATTCTGTAGATAAAAACATAAACGAAATAAATGAACAGAAACAGATTCTACTAA
Source organism: Bryconaethiops microstoma (assembly GCA_037577275.1). Lineage (NCBI taxonomy): Eukaryota > Metazoa > Chordata > Actinopteri > Characiformes > Alestidae > Bryconaethiops > Bryconaethiops microstoma. The sequence continues at coordinate 5,429,762 of JBBJLS010000140.1, read as the reverse complement.
CTTAAGTAAACCCAGCATTAATCATCAAATATGCCAAATTGTACCAACTAATTCATGACCATCAGGGCTTACCTTTGGCTGTAAGTCTTTCTGTGGGGAGGATGAGACAGAGGGAGGATAGTGCCGTGTCTGGCTTGTTCTCTGCTCCATCTGAGTGGGGTTGGACAGGGTTGGGGCCTGCTCACTACAAGAGAGCAATTAGGATATGCTGTAGTGTTCACATGAATCTTTTGCATCAGGAACGTCAGAAGCGCAATTAACTTAAAAAAAAACAACAACAAAAAAAAAACTGTACATATACGCAGAAACTGTGAAACCTGTTAGCACAGAGGCTGTTCTGAGGTTGGTTTCCTGGTGTGGTGGTAGTGACTGCCGCTGTGGTGTCATACTCCGGGAGGACAGGTTCGGAGCCAAACTGTAATGCGCCAAACTGCAAGTTGAGTCCAGATATATCTGCTGAACCCGGCATCTCCACTGCTAAAGCAGGAATCTGTCATTATAGAGAACATTTTAGTTTAAGTGATGCAAACAAAAAATTGTCTGAGAAATTAGGTCACTTATTTGTTGGTCAAAAACAAGAGAGTTTGATTCCAAAATACTGGAATCATGATAACTGGGGCCCCAGACGTTCTAATAAAGATTTGGGTACCATGACTATCCTCCACCATGCAGCAGGTTGTATCCTACTAAGAACAATTACAGAAGATTATACAATTACGCATAACCCAAATTACTTACCTTTGTGGCGATTGAGGTTCTCTTCTTCTGCTGTTTGAGCTTATGCTGCTGTAGGGGCAGGGGACTAGAGGCCTGGGGCTCAGCAGGTCCTGGAGACATCTGCTGGCTTTGGCCAGCAACTGAAGATTTCGGGAGAGGGGTAGACACAGTCTGGGCCAATGAAGCAGAGGGGGTGGACTGAGAAGGTAGGGAGGAGGCAGTCGATGGAGGTGGGGCTTTGTCCTGCAGGAAGGCATCTATCATAGAGGAGGCAGTGGAGGTGGGTTGGTAGGGTTGCCGCTTTGTAAAGGGACTGTGTACCAGGGGATCTGTTTGAGGTTTCATTTCTGGAAAGAGGAAAATGAATGATTTTTAATTTAAGACAACATATGAATGCAACTGCTTTTAAGGTATAAGTACAAATATCCAGACTACCACTATTAATTTGAGTTAGTGTAAGGATGAGAATTTTGCATTTTGAAAAATGGAAAAAAGAACTATAAAAAAGCTCTGCTATACTTGTTTTTCAGTTTAGGATAATTTCAGCTTTGCTTCCAAAATGGTTTGTACCAAGGAGGTACAGTGACAAAGATTACAGAATCATGGCTTTACTCTTAGCTTTCCTACCATATTGCCCCAGTGTAGCAGGGCTGGTGTCCCATGTAGACGGGCCTGTGTTGGGAGGTCCGCTCTGAGAATGCTGGGCCGCCAGCTGAGCCAGAGCCTGGGCCGTCTTAAATTGTTCCAGAAACTGCGAACCACTGGTGGAGTTGCCACTACTGCCTTTTGTCTCTCCAACCTCGCCAAAACCCTTACTGAGCATGCTCACCTGAGAGAAATTCTGAATCGTAAGTAAAACTTTTACAGGTAATACACAATGGTATTTACTTCAGTGTATGTAAAACCTACATTTGAAATGGTTTGTCCAAGCTATTTGTTTTTAAAAAGTTATTTTGGTTATTTCTTTATTACTCAAAATCTAGTATCCCTTTCAAATTACCTATAGTTGGCCTGATAGAAAGTTACTGCTTTAATCAGTTTTAAAATTCCTCTCACCATACTGTGCTGACTGTAGGTGGTGTTGGAAGAGGGCTGGGACAAGGGAACAGGCTGTTTAGAGTTGTTGAAGACCAGAGACTGAGACAGAGAAGGGGGCTGAGGGGCCTCCAGTGGAGTTGGCTCTGTCTCAGAAGAGGATGTAGGGGGTGTCTTCCCCAGTAACACAGCCAAATCAATCCTGTGATGGAGTTGGTAAAAGGCACAATGTCAACAATGTCTTGTTGATCAGAGGACTAATATGTCATGATATTGAATGCAATGGTATGATGCCATTACACTGTTACACCTTAAAGATTTGCAAATGTTTTCTGTTGAAACACTGTAAAATGTAAATAGAAACAGTGCAATTATTTGTAAATCGTGTAAACCCTATATTAAATTGAAAACAAAACAAAAACAAGACACCTAATGTTAAAACTGATCATTTTTATTCTTTTTTGGAAAATAATGGTCATTTAGAATTTTATGCCAAGAACAAGAAAACTTGGGTCAGGAGAATGTTTACCACTGTGTTCCATCACTTCTTTTAACAACACTCTTTAAAAATTTGGGTTTTAAAAATACAAATGTCCCATTCATGCGGTTGTCTGGCTGAAATGATCACATCCTTCCCTGAAAAAAGACGTTGTTGCTCTAAACCTGACATATATGGTTCAGCATAAATGTGCCTTCCTACATGTGCAAGCTACACATGCCATGTTCAGGAATACTCTCAGACACCATATCATCTGGCTTCTGAACTGTGTGCTGATAAACCAGATGGTCCCTCTCCTCTTTAACCAAGAGGACATGGTGTTAATGGCTTGCGAATATTTCAAATTTTGACTTGTTAGACTACAGGCCGGTTTTCCACTTCAGAATGTGGAATGTTTCTGGATCACATTTATTTGCTTAGGTGAATCAGGAATGTTTCAGTGAACCTCACTAAACTGTGCTGAACACTAGCACCCCAGGATCACAGTTCAAGACTTCTGATTTAGTACAAGTGGGCAAATGACAATGTGGCATTAGAAAACTGCTCAACTGCAATCTAAAGCAAATTTAGACATAGCCAGAGTTTATGATAGCAGTCTTCAAACACATTGATTGCTTCCAATTGAAAGTGACTCCCCCTGTTTTCAATCACCTTTTCCCAACAGTGTCATGTGCCACTACTGCAGCTGACTATTTTCAGCACTCCACACTGCCGATTACATATAGAACTGTCTAACAGATGAGATTCACAATACCTCTGCCCCGCAGTTATGGTGACATTCTCTTGCGGCATAGGCATCGAAGCCACACTGGAGGCAGTGAATATCTTCGTCTCTGACAACTTCAGGCACATCAAAGAAAAAAAAGTAAATTATTTTGCCGATTTATAATATAATTCTCTTAATAAAATGTATTTTATACTTACATCCTCATTCCAGTCTTCAGTACCCCACTCTTCTGTAGCAGTTCTCCAAGCACCTGACAAAGAAAACAGAAGTGTAGGCAAGGGACAGATGTACCTCATGACTGGAGTAGCAAAAAAACGATAGTGTCACATTCACCTGCTTAATACAAGGAACACGACTGCCATACTTACCAGGAGCAGAATCAAACTTTTGGGGGTAATTTGTTCCTTTTCCTCCAGTGAACTCAAGCCCTGCAGAAAAACGATAAATCACTGTCTTTAGAGAGCCACTGATCTAAAACAGGTTTTGCAACAGATGAAGTTGAAAGATTGTGTAATCATGTGTCAAAGGAACCATAAGATTTCAGCTATTTAATAGCCAAGTCACATTGCTCGAGCTCATCAAAGGACTACTAGTATGAGAAGACTAAACAGAATAAAGTTATTTGGGTTGAAGTAAAAAAAGCATATTGGAAGGGGTACACACTGGCTCCATCTTCTGGTTCCAGGTTGCCTGTGTTGCTCCAAGTGTTGCCTCCGGCATAGCCTTCCTCTGTCTGGGCTGGCTCAGCATAGTCCGCTGGGTTAAACGTACTAAAAGGAGAGAGGCGGGTGGGGGAGTGAGACTTTACTGTAGACTAAAATGACTAGAATGAACAAACAAGGGACACAAAGGTGGGGTGGACAAACTAAATATAGAACAAAACAAAAGGCTAACCTATACCCATCTTAAGATGTGAAGGCGAGCAAGCTGTAACAATATAGCTGTCACAAAGAGTGACAAATGAAGGTACAAAAATCAGCTTGAAATCTTGGACAATTAACCTGCAGCATTAAATGTCAAGTGCAAGAACACACACAACTTTGGCTAACAAGCTGATTGCCTTCCATTCTACAGAATCAATTTGCTCAGGCTATAGTATCAAATAAATGAGACTAAATTCCAAAACAAGTGCACGCAATGTTCAAACACATATGATGCATTAAAGCCTGATCTAAACCCAGTATAGGCTTTGTGAATGTTTTCAACAAAAGACACAAAAACTGCTGCTTCTCAATACAGGGAAACTCAATCTGAAGAGAGTTTAAATTTGTCCCTCTTAAAAAACACAGCTTCCATAAATAAGGGATAACAAAACCACAAGGGGAGGAAAATTACTTGTTGGTTTTTTTTTAGTGACAAGTGAAATGACAAGATCTCCCCCTTCTGGATGTTTACAGATAATCACCTAACCTCAGACAGTATTGTTCTAACTGATGATCAGGAAAAGATTTTATGTTCTTATAGACAACAATCAATTTAGTACTTAGTGTCAGTTTGAAGCTTTATAAAACTACTCAGATTCCAAAGAAGTATGTAAAATATTTCACCAAATATGAACTGTAAATCGTTCAGTTACAATTCAATAGGCAGAAAATAAAGGATTATGAAGGAATCCCTACAAATTAAATCACAATAGTTTGTTTCAAAAGTTTCTTTGGAGTGATGGAACTCCAGAGAACATACCTTAGATATAAGCTAGAGATGCATTTGTGACACAGAATAAAGTCATCTAACATCACTTGATTTGATTGCACTCAGTAATTAGCGACATCTTCACAGCACCAAAATCTTAGGGTTAATCCCAGAAGAGACGAGGATGATATGGCAGGGACATACCTCCTTTTTAATAACATTCAATGACTAAGTGTCAAACTTTTGAACATATAAAATGTTAGAAAGTTAAAAACAGCAAAAAAAAACAAAAACCCAATCATAAAGAACCCCTGCGTCAAAGGAGTTAAGTCACTGCTGAGCAGTGGTCAATATAAAACTACACTGCATTACAGCCATTAAACCCATAAAGTGTTTAAACCCAGTGTTGGGATTTTGGGGGAATTAACATTGATGACATGATTTAGAAAACAGTACTGATCCAGGTACTCTGTGGTGAAGCTTACCATGGAGAAAGGGAGAACTCATTCCTAGAATAGTACAACACATTCTTCTGAAAATCAAATCTTAAATAAAACAAATATAAACTTACCCCATGCCCTGAGCTGAAAACCTTCCACCTCTCCTACCGGCACCACCTGCAGGATTCAGAGACACACTATCTAGATATGGTGTAAAATGAGATGTTATAGAAGAATATCCAGATATCTTGATATAAAACATTTTCAAACGGTAGCACAAAAGGTACATGTTTCCAATGTATATAAATTAACTCATCTTAAAAGAACTGGAAGTCATTATATGCTGGAAGTCATTATGCCATGGCATGCATTCTCACATTTAAATGAGTGCAGCCAATGAAACTGGCCAAAACTTTTAATATATTTTACATGGCAGCACCATATCCAGAAAAACCTACCACCATATTAAATGATGTGAATAATCTGTATAATAAAATACAGAATATACAACTTTGTATAGAACTTTGACAGTTATAACAAATTCCTTTAAAAACACTCTTCTGAAGATCCTAAGTAAGACTGACCTCTCCCTCTGCCTCTTCCCCGCCGGCCACGCTCCGTCCCTCTGCCAGCTACTCCACCTGCTTTTGCCCCGTCTAGACCATTCTCCTGACCACGGACTACACAGAGACAAGAAATAAAGACAGGTCATTGAACAGGAGTGGATTTTAAAAAAAAATTAAAAATAAAGGATGAGGAGGATACAAAAATGAAAAGTACGAAGTACACAATGTCAGGATAACCAAACAAACGCAGCATCTCTCTGGTGAAAAGGGGTGCAGTAACCTTAACGTACTGCTTTTAACATTATTCAGTTCCTTCTACCAATCGATATACTGGCATTCTTTTGCTTTTTACTAGGCAGTATTAATGTGACTCTGCTAGAAGAGGACTGGATTATCTCTAGGGAGTAGCTAATGCTGTTGTCATCAATATTTATAAATGATATACAGTGTTCTGGAAAAAGATAGCAAATGCTGTTGTCCTCTGGAGGTGTGTGGATACATAATCACCAGAAACCCATCTAAAAATGAAAGAGTACATCAAAAGACAAAAGAGAGTAGGGCCTACAGCAGGCTAACCAACTGGCACTTTTCAAACGAGATGTATGACTAAGAACCAAGTTTATATGGAGCTGTTCCTGTGTGGAAAAAAGGTTCATAAATAATATAAAAGATGTTTTTACATCTCTGAAACTGTTAACTGCTCCTTACTGACAAACACTTTAAAACTGGTAGTAAAATTAATGATAAAATAAATTAAAGTCTGCAGAAGACTTTCGCACCAGTTCAATAGATTTCAGAGCAAGCAAGCTAGAAGCTGCGATAAACAAGTCATGTCTACACACTGAACTAGATTCAAGAATCTGTTGGCCTGTGTTGTAGGGAAAATCTTGACTAAAATTAAAGTTTGGAGAGTAAACACTGAAAACACACTGTTTGTTGCGAGCTCGTGGTTTATTTTCTTTGCAAAAAGGGTTCCCATCACAGGGAATGTATGAAGTCTGCAGGATCGAACAAAACTGATCTCATAACAGGCTCTTTTATAATCGTCACTCCAGCACACACAGGGAATAAACAAACAAACAAAAAAAACAACTCCTCCTTATCTGGGGATCTATGTTAAACAAACCTGTACACCTAATTCATATGTCAGTACAGGGTCATTCAAAGGTCATGTTTTGGTTATTCAACAATTACAACATACCCAGAAAAGGAAGGAAAAACAGCTAACAATTAAGAATAAATCCAGTGAATAACACAATCTCAGGCCTTGTAAGAGCCTGTAGATTTTGGAAAAGTTATGATTAAATCAAATTAGTTATGATAGAGGAAAGCAATATAACAAACATCAAAAATACGTCAAGAAATTCATAATACATTATGTCTCACTTTTATCTGACAACTGACACATTATGAAATTAGTATACATTTTTATTCAACATAGTGAGCTGTATTAACACTTTTAACCGGGACTAATCGCACACCGTCGTGAAACACGTAGTCGGATAGTGCACTGACAATGATCATTGTATGCACAGAACATACTGTAACCTTGGTGTGATTTCATGATGATAAATACAGCCATATTTATTACCTAGCCCTACAAGCAAGAATCAAGAGGTTTCTTCAGCAATAAGCATCTATCACTGATTGTAGCAACAGAGGTAGATAGACCAGGCAAAGTGTGTCCCCTTAGGAGTAATGTTAAACAAGTTCAGTTTTGCAGTAGGTTTCAGTTTCACATCCACCAACAGGACATGCAAGCTTCTGAAGTATGCTCATTTATAGCCAATGGAGAAAAAAAAATAAAAAAATTCATTTTTTTCCCCCTGGTTGTTGCTTTTGTGTCTGTGCAAACTCTGCAGATCACTATTGTTTTATACACTACTGACCACACTTGATTCAAAATTCCAAACAAAAAATTTTAAAATACATATACATATAATTTATTATACATTGGAAATGTTAAACTACACAGCACTTAAATTATTTTACAACTGCAATAATTAAAATAGTAATGTTAAGAGCATAGTGTGTACGTGTGTGAGCTCTGTTTCATCCCATTAGAAACTGAATCAGGAGTGAAGCTGCTGGAATACAGCACATAGAATAGCTGCTATACAAACACCATTATACTTACACATATGGAGGCATTTCTTATTTTTTACACAGCTCACACTGCAATAGTTCAGAAAAGAACAGCAACCTGTGCATTTTACACACACAATGCCACAAACTGTACAAAGAGTGAACAGAAAAAAGGGAAAAGTGGTTTATTTTTTTCCATGGCTGTAGATGTACAAAAATTATTAAAAACAAATCTTCCACCTAGTCCAAGTTTAAGTGATTCAGAAATAAGAGTAACGGCCCATCCATTTCAGGCATGTCATAGCACGTCCGCTGATTAGAAACCAGCTCCCCATATTCATAGGGCCTAAAAAGTGTTTCAGTATTTAAGTAAAGTGGACACAACTAGACTATGGTTAAAATTCTTACAGTGCAAGACAGTGCAATGTATGTGACACTATATTTTTATATATATAATATATATATAAATAAATGTAAATATATATAAATGTGTATATGTATGTGTGACACTATATTTTTTATTTTTATAGTTTACTTTTAAAAATTACATATAATATAAATAAAAATATATATACATCTAAATATATATATAAAAATAAATGTGTTTATGTCCTGTACACTATACATATATATATATATCTATATATATCTAAATCCATCTACGTACGTACGTGTGTGTGTGTGTATGTATATATATATATACACACACACACACACACACATATACATACATACACACACACACACACACACACACACACACACACACACACACACACACACACACACACACAAATACACATATAAACCAACATGTATGTGACATTATATTTTTTATTTTTATAGTGTACTTTTTGTACTGTACTGTTGTGTTACATAGCTTTTCTTCTATTGTTTTTGCTGCTCTTCCCTTAGTTCTGTTTACTTTCGACCACAACAATGCAAATTTCCCAATCGTGGGACTAAAAGGTTTATCTTAACTACCAGCCAGCAGTGACTAATGTAAGTTACACTGTCCTCCTAATGTAAGTATTAGTCACTTAAGTTCTAATATCATCCAACCAGTATGAGCTACCATGGATCACTTGAGGGTGCGCTCACAGTGTTGTCATAACTGAGAACAGCTTAATGAAAATAGTGTTGTATACTATGATGACATCACTATGATCCTGATGTATCCCATTTTCCATGAACTTCTGAATGTGTCAACGGTTTTCCAGAAGGCATGAAAACCTGTTATTTTTTCCTTGAAAATCAGCAACAAGCAATCTCATTTCCATTAAGGACATGACGATTAACACCATTCCCACTTGAGAACAGGAAACGGAAAACCACAACCATCCTCTAAAATGACAAATCTGGCTACTTGCCTCAACTGTAGAAGGCAATATAGTCTATATACTCCAAATGACAAATCACACAAATCAATTGATTTTGTAATGGACGTGGTCAGAAATGAAGAGAACGAGCAAAGGCAAGCTTATTGCTTTCCTAAACACCAATCATTTATTTAAAAAATAATTACAAAATTACAAAAAATAAATAAATAAAATTACCGGGTTACTGAACCGCTGCATAGCACCGAAACAGTTCTAACACTTACACTCTCGTCCACGACTGGCTCCACGACCCCTTCTTGGCGCCCCTCCTCTGCGACGTGCTACATCCCTCTCCCCTCCTCTCTCTCGGTTCTCCTTCCCTTCTTCACCTACATCTGTCTGTCCACTTTCCTTCTGGCCTGAGACACCCTTCTTCTTCCCAACCATCTCCCAAGAATCCTGAAAAACAAAAGGCAACACTTTAGAATAACACACATTTCTTACTTACACATTATTGTACAAGATAAACATTAATTCCTCCACACCCTCATACACTGCATAGACAAAAGTATTGGGACACTTCTGTTTTTCAGCATTTGGGTTAGGCCCTTTATTTCCAATCTTAATGCTTCAGCAGTTTGGGGAAGCCCCTTTTCTATTCCATCATGACTGTGCCCCAGTGCACAAAGCAAGGTCCATAAAGACATGGTTGGACGAGCTTGGTGTGGAAGAACGTGACTGGCCCGCACAGAGCCCTGCCCTCAACCCCATCCAACACCTTTGGGTTGAACTGGAATGGAGAACGAAAGCCAGGCCTCCTCGTCCTCTAGAGAATGAACAGGCACAAATTCCCACAGAAAAATTCCTCCGAAATCATGTGGAAATTCTTCCAAGAAAAGTGGAAGCTACTACAGCTGCAAAATGGGGGAGGGGGGGGCAACTCCATATTAAAGTCCTATGTATTTGAATGTAGCATCATTAAAGTCCTTGTTGGTATAATGGTCAGGCATCCCAATACTTTATTTTTATACTGTAGCTCTACTGCACAGCAATTGTTCTGAAACAGCAGCCTCCACTGTTCAAACACCCTTGTTATCAAACACTAAATTACTAATGTGAGTAGCTAGAGCACCTCTAGCCCTTTAACAAAGCAGAACGCGTTTTTTAAACTGGCTAACCATTATATTAGCTTGGGCCTCTGCTTTGTACATTTCTGCACTGCATTCTGCAAAGCCAATACTCTTCTTAGAGGATAAATGTTTTATTTTTTTTCAAACAAACTCATTAATCTGTTATTATGCTTAATGTTAGCATTCTTTATATGCAGTAAACCTTCGCAGTTCAGAATTCGCAGCTTCAGTCATTCACGGATTTTTTCTTAGAACCACATCCTCCACATTTTATTTTTTGCTTTTTCTTGGCAATATATAATCATGTTTTTTGTTGTAAACATATAAAAAAGTGTTTGTGTGTTTCGTTTGGCTCTTAATGCCCTGTATTTTTATTACTGTAAATTTAATTACTGTATTTACCCTTTTTATACAAAAGAAAACGTGCTTACATGAATTACAGTTCAGTCTATATAGGGGTAACATGGGTATTTTACACTATAGCACTGCAGGAGACAGCAGTTCAGCGTACACTGTATAGTACGGATCCGGGTTTACCTTCACATTTTTTAAAAGGCTAATGTATTAAGTTGAGTTTATTTATATTCGAACAGAGAATTTCAGCAAATGTTAATGATGTTAATGTAAGAATATGATGCAAACCTGCAGGGCCTCCAGAAGCAGTCCACTTAGTGCTAGTTTGTGTTTGTCCATCTCAACGATAACACCACCCAGACTACACTACATAATGTGAACAGTCCATGAGTTACAAGTGTATTTGCCTTATATTGGAGCTTTATGTTGCTCTCCAACTCCGACAAAGACAGAGAGAGAGTATCCGGTAGTAGCTCTGACATTGCTCTAACACACACCGTCCCCTTCAACACTACAGAATAAGCTATGAAGGGAGTTTTGGTATGCTCAAGGTGAGGCACGAAAAAATTTACGTTTCAGGAACGCACTTAAGACAATGACTAAGCATGAAACTCCCAACTTGCCGTTTCAGACATACCCAACATATCATTTATTAGCAAAGTGTCAAGATGCCGTGAACTTAATGCAGTGAACTGTGTGCATTACAGCTGGGAACACATCACAGTGCTCTGGTACTCTTGGACAACTATGACATGGGTTCCCTCAAGAATGACAATAACAAACCAGAAAAAAGGATGGCAAACTAGACTGAATCATAGCCCAGTGGCTCTCACTCACAGTGTCAGGGCTTCCTTCCAGTAGGACGTTGATGGCTCTATTAACGTCTCCATTGCAGTCATGAAGTGCAATCATGGACTCATCCTGGTCCTTGCCTGTGATGTCAATCAGCTGAACAAAGAGCAAGAAACAAGGTAAATATATCAAGAACACAGGGCTCATTTTTTCATTAACAGATAATGCCCTTAAACACTGATGTGCATCGCTCTGGATAAGAGTGTCTGCTAAATGCCGTAAACGTAAACTACACAAGCACCTTAAATATTAAAATATTAGCAAAAAAAGGAAGTCCGTTTAGATCTTGTTTAGAGAAATGCAGAACTAGCCTCTGGTAGGGACAGTTCATGAATTTCTAATTATTACAAAAAAATAATAAAATACATCATGTAATGATCTTAATTTTCTGTTTTTTCCAGCACCTGGAAGTAATGAGTTACCACTGCCAGAAGGTGGAATAATGCACAAAAAAGCTGCCATTAAAGAACAAAAGAAAAAGAGTGCATTACCACCAGATAAACGGTGTTTGAGGCTAAATGTGTATGGTGTATAATCAGATTTAATTAGATTCCGCTGTAGATTCAAACAAGCATTGCATAAGTAAAGACATTTGTGAAAATCATGTATGGGTCTGTCTGTCTCTCTCTCTCTCTGTGGGTAGGAATGTGTTATTCCCAGCAAATACTAAATAGTATTTTTGCCCTTTCCTACTCCACAGATTCCCTACCCAGGTTTTGCAGCCCACTTTCCTTCACAGTGTCTCCGCTATAATACACTTCCTTCAACTCAAAGGCTTATCATTGGTGTTGAAGGCAGGGAAATCATTAAAATATGCAGAGAAGGGGTTTGGGAGCCACTGTTCAAGTCTAAAGTTATACTGACACCCAGACTAGGGATTATATGTGCAAAAACAGGCACACATCAAATAAATATGGACTAAACAGTCTAAAGCGACAGGCCATGCAAAAAGAAAACAAGCATAAAAAAGCGCTCTGCACATGTGGCTGTCAGACTTAAAAGAAAATCCAAAGAACAGATTGATGCTACTTCTCGACCAACTGCAGAAAGTATTGGAGCTTTATGTTGCTCTCTGACTCAGACAGAGATTGAGAGAGAGTATCCGGTACTAGCTCTGACTTTGCTCTAGCACACACTTTCCCCTTCAACGCTACAGATGGAGCAATAAAGGGGTTTCTGGTGTGCTCTGAATGGTCTGTATGACTGAATTTTAAGTATATGAAAGTCCATAATTAAATCTGTACCAGTTTGGGAACCCAACTCAGTTAAAGAACACCCTAATTGATCATCTGTGTGTACAACTTCACTAATTCTTAAATCTCAGGTTGTTGAAACAGAAGTGATTAACCTGCTATGCACATGATTCAGCAAATAAATAAACCAGAGTAGTAATTTCTAAAACATCTATTTTTGTGGTATGCATTGGATTATGCTAATATAGTGGCAATCACTTAGAAGCATCTCCAATATATCTACAGAATTAAATATTTGAGATTGGAGAACCATTTCACAGATTTGAGGATACTATTTAATTCTGTACAGCATTTCTAACCTGCTTGACCTTCTGCTCAAAATCAGCATCGTTGTGGTCCGAGATCATCTGCGCGAGTCGGATCTGCTCAGCGGTGGCCTATGGGGGAAAAGACCAATCAAAACTGTGCACAGTAGTACTACCCAATAAAGCTTGCAATAAAGCTTACAATACAAACTAGACTGTTCACATTGTGATCAGACGTTCAAAGTTTCTCAAATACTGCCTTTAGCAAATCCTGAAATTACAATCCCCATATTCTTCTTCCATACATATTACTGATTTTCAAGTCAGGCATACTATATATGACTTGTTTTATTTTGGGCAAAACCACTGAAGTCCACAAGGCCAGCATGAGCATGCATTACTTAGCAAACCGATGAATACAAAAAATCGAATTCAAATTTTCCCACAGCTTACAATTCAGCTTTTTATTTTGTTTACCATATTCCACTGGAAAGAATATTAAAAAGATTATATCACAATATACTGTTCTGAGCACTGTGTGGATATCGTCAGCGCTGACAGAACACTGACCAACTGCATGCCTCATTGCAAAAAGTATTAAGTCCTGTTTAACTGGGTTTAGTGAAACTGTGTGAAGAAAACCAAATGTGCAGTTCAACTGCATTTTTTTAATGTGGCGTTATTGCATTTGTTTCCCTTAAAACCTCTACAAAAAACACACATTGTGATGCATATTCTGCAGAGTTTGAACATCATTTCTGGTGGTAGAATTGATGCTAGCATGCTATAAATAATGAGTAGTAATCTAAAAACAGTCATGAGAAATCTTTTCGTCACTGCGGGTTAAACCTTTAGATGATTGTGTCAAGATAAGGCAGGTCAGCATTCAAATATCTATCACAAGTAGGTCAGCAATTAAATATCTATCACTTGTTGAAACATCTACTAACCGGTCCATCCTACACTAGCTATAAAAACTTACATTGCAATTTTATCATTAATTTTCACACTCATTTACCAAACAAAATTCAAATTAACTACAGACTGGCTAATGACCTCTGCAAGTACCACGTTTTGGCTTTCCATTTTCATGGATCTGTCTTACAGGAAAAGAGGTTAAAATAGTGTTTGTAAGTACATGTTTAGCAAACCATGTAATATATAAACACACTTAATATTCCCTCATTTTTGCTCCTGGGACATATTTTGGTTATGGACCCCAAAGACATACATCAAGCCCAATGACTACACAGATATGCATCTTCTGAGGGCATATTCAAGCCAAGGGGCTCTTAAAAAAACAATAAATAAATTAAACTTTCATAAAGATCTATTCTTTTGTTAACGTCAGCTCTGTCTGAGGGGGAAGACAAACCCACGAGATAATGTATGATGGGAGAGGGTCCTTGCTTCATTGTGGCTCATCCAAGAAGTACATTTCAATTAATAAAATGGTTTAATGACAAGAAAAAAAAACAATCTTTTGTCAGTCATCAGAGGTTGGCGCTAGAAAAGCTGACTCTACAACTCTCAGAATTGAGCCCTGCTTCTGTGATACTCAAATGTGTCTGATGGTTAGAGAGCAGCCCCAGCGATCAGAAGGTCATGGCTTTGATTCCCAGGACTGCTAGTGGCGCCACTGAGGTACCCCTGAGCAAGAAACCATCCCAACACACTGCTCCACGGGCACCCCATGTCGCTGGCTGCCCACTGCTTCACGTGGTGAATGTCAAACGCAGAGAAAGAATTACGCTGTTCACATTGTGTGATGTAGTGTGTTTAGATGTGACTATAAGAGGCCACTTTACTTTAAAACTTATATTCAAATTTTAAACATGAAATAATCTTAAAGTGCTTCTTAGAATATTGTATATTGTAAAAAGTGCTTCTTCTCCCACATTGTACTTATAAATATGCAAACCACATGTTCATAAATACACTTCAGTTGTGGTTTGCCCAAGTTAAAACTGAATGAATGGTACACAAGCTTTATTCAACTTCCTATTTTAACTAAATGTATCTTCTTGTTTATAATAGCACTGTTTCCATGAATCCTAACAAAACGTCTTATATAATCCAGACTGTACACAGAAGGAAAGGATGTCATTGTTTAAACTTAAGCATTTACATGTGGCAAATGGTTAGGACAGACCCTGATAGGCGAGTGATACTCAAGGCATGTTACCGCGCAAGCATTCTTTCAATCAATCAATAGCTCATCATTTTTTTTTTTTATCAATTACAAGCTGCTCATATTGATTTGAATGTAAAAAAGATCCCTGCACATCTTCCACAGTGGGAAGTTGATTCAGAAAGGATTACTGGTAAATGTTCTTTGCTTCTTCTAGTAGCTGACTTGGTGTAGTTCAGGCTGTTCATGCCATGTCAGTCCATTAAAGTGAGTTCATCATTCATGCCAGATTGTGACTCATTTTACAGAGAATGTCAGAACAAATTTGCCAGGCCTCCCAAATTTAATCCATGCAGTTTGCAACAAACGTATTAATACACAGGCAAGAAACATTGTTCAGCACAAAAAAATAAATAAATCAGGGTCAATATATTACATTAATTACAATTATATTCTCTGCAGACAGCAAGTACAAGACATTTGTACCGAGGTAGATAGGACTGTTTGAGTCACAACCAGTAACGCCATCGGGTTTGGTCGGGTTCAGACTATTTTTGAAACCTGATGGCTCAGGTTAAGTTAAAATTTCACATTTGGGTTCTCACCGCGCACCTCGCACTTTCAGCCGTTTTTGCCAGGATTTCCCCCTGCTTACACTTTTCTACTTACTTTATTCCTGCTCTCCACTTTTATTACCACGCATATATCCACTAGGTCCACGCTCGTGACAAAAAAGGGAAAAACAGCAAATCGATTAAGAAGACACGAATCAATTAATGCAGTGAAAGAACATTTATATTTCAACTGTTATGACAAATATTCTGTTAATCCTAACATGCTCTAATTAAAGAAACTGAATTAAACAGGTGGAAGCTAACACCATTATATAGGCTATGAGAACACCACAGTGTTTTAGTCTGGAAAATGTTGTTTCAAAGTGCTGAATGATCAGAAAATAAACGTATCAGTTGAGTATTGTCATGGCATACTTCACTTTGTGTTCATTTTTATTTAGCCATCACCCAAAGAGAACCTGATCAAGTGTAATTATTTTGTTGGTCTCAGGGCAGTATGGGACTCAAAACTTGATGTAGGTACTTTTGATAAAGTTTCAGTCAGGCTGGGTTCAAACATAGTTTTATTAGACTGGGGTTCAGGCATAAAACGCAATGTTGTGTTGCATTCAGCGGCAAAACGTTGCCTCCATGACTGCAGTATAAAATTTCAGCTTTTGGCATCCCATCTGTGAGCAAGTTCAAAGACAACCACCCACTTAAAACCCTTTTACTGATTAAGATTGTAATTATAAATTGTTTGCACACAAAACAAGACACACACTAGACGGAAAAAAGTATTTTTGGGGGGTTTGTGTTTTTCGGGGCTCCTTACATGCCGTGAATGCTTCTTAATGCTTCAGCTGCATACCAAGAAATTTTGGACAACGACCTTTTGGACATGCTTCCAATTTCGTGGACACAGTTTGGGGAAGAACCTTTTCAAAAAGGACTGTGTCCAAATGCACAAAGAAAGCTCCATACAGACACGGTTGGATGAGTTTGGTGTGGAAGAACTTGACTGGCACACACAGAACACCCATCCAACACGTTTGAGTTGAACTAAAACGGAGATAGCAAGCCAGGCCTTCTCGTCTAACATCAGTGCCTGACCTCATAAATGCTCTACAGAATGAATGGGCACAAATTCCCACATAAACTCCAGAATCTTGTGTAAAGCCTTCAAAAAAGAGTTGAAGCTGTTTTAGCAGCAAAGGGGTACCAATTCCAAATCTACATATTGAATGTAATGTCATTAAAGTCCCTGTTTGCGTAACGGTCAGGTATCCCAATACTTTTGTCCATATGTTGTAACATGTCTTAATTAACCTTGTGTATTTGTATACACTCACCTGGGGCCTCTGCTTGTGCTGTGACTGGCTCTGTGTCTGACCCTGTGTCTGCTCCCAGTTACTCCGGTTTCGGCTGCCGCCCACCGATGTCATCATTTACAGTATATACAAATAACAGTATTTACAAAGAAATAACACCTACAAAGAGACAGAGGAGATTCTGACATTAATCAAACAGTTGTGTGTTTATAGACTTACAAACATCTACAAGTGAAATACACTTGGAGAACAACTCATGGCTTTCCAGGACAATATTTTGAGTGATGCAAACCCATGTCACAAAGTAGTCACCAATGTACCTTGGCACAGCAAAAAAAAAAAAAAGAAAAAGGCATCAATAAGCTACAGTAATTGTGTGGAGAAATGCCACTTAAAACATATGTCCCCAACCACTGGGCTGAGGACCAGTGGATCATTTGGTACCGCGCTGCACAAAAATAATTTAAATTTTTTAATTTTATTTACATCACTAAAAACTAATTTACTGAATAAAATGTAAAAACCTAACAGAAAAAATGTGCCAGTGTAATTGCATTCTATACGTAATAATCAAACTGTATATTCCCTCTCTATCTCCAAAAACCTCCTTACCACTCATCTATTCAGAGATCATCTCTCCCCCTGAGGCACAGTCTGTCTTCTTGCACTACTCTTACATACAGATTTTAGCACTTAGAACTCTCCTCTGGTTCTCACACTGTCCTGAAACTTGAGCGTTTCCTCAAATTGTAGGTCACTTTGGATAAAAGCATCTGCCAAATGAATGTAATGTAATGTAGGGTATATGATGCACTTTATTGTACTTTATTATGCACCCCCTCTGGTTCCTGGTCAAATTGTCTAGCATGAAACCATTCTGAGATGCAAAAAAGATTGGGGACCCCTGACTTAAATTTGAGCATAAAACACCAGATAGATACGCCTCTCGTGTGGCCAAAACACAGCACGATCACAACAAACCCCAACAAACCAGGAGAAAACAGAAAGCAAGAACTGTGCCCTTTTTAGGCTGCACGAACCCAAAAACTGAAGTAATCGGCTTAACTAGCCATGGCACTTCACAGCAGTCTGAGACCCTTAACTGGTGGGTCGAAAGATGGATGGCATCCATCTCAGTTAACACACACACACACACACGTATGTACACATTCATATACAGAGAAGGAGACACACACATCTGCACGCTCAGATATATACACACATTCACACAGAGACACACACACACAATATATATATATACACACACACGGCGAGCAGCTACAGAACTACGCTAAGTGCGATTGTACGAAACAGCACCATCCACCAATACACAGCAGGAAAAAGACCTCATCAATTTACGAAAAGCACTAAAAGTGAACAGCGTGAGAAGAAACGCCATTTAAACTGATTACACAAGCACTTTACTAATACAGACGTCCACAACACAAACAGGAAGAGCTGTAAATCCAACACCACCTGGAATACACGATCATTTACTTCTCATTCCCTTTAATTCAACTTCTCCTTAGAAAAGTGCTGCTTGACCATGTCTACATCATTTAACCAACCTCAAAAGCTGCCCATGCACATATTTATCTGTGAACCTCTATTCAATGTTAAGCACCTTAGATAAGATTGGCTACGGTATTAGCTGGTTAGCTGCACATTTCGGGTTAGTTTCCATTAAGACTAACTATAAACCGGCATATTAGATTACTATTAAAGTATCTTCTTGTTTTTCAGCTTTTTTTAATTAGAGGCTACAAGCGCGAAATTAAAGCTGTATTTAGCTCCAAAATCTCTTTGCCTCTAGCTAGCATAAGCTGTTAGCATTAGCTCATTTCTCAACTGCTTTAAAAGTTGGCCGATTAGGTAAAGTAACTTCACCTAAAGGTGGGTTTTTGTAATCAGGACAATCAGTTAAACTAAGAAAAAAGTCTATAAGTAATTCGTTTGGAGAGAATAGCTCCGTAATTGGTCGTTTTTACAGTCCTAAACAGACAGGCTACAGCAGACCTCATGGCCCACCGGCTAAACTGCAGGTCCGACCAACACACAGCCACCCTGGCTTAATATTGTGAGCAAAGACAAAAACAGGAGTCGTTAAATTATCGCTACATTAAGTATATTCTGACTAAGAAAAAGTAAGTTGACTATGAAGAGGTAGCTTGGTCCACCGAGATGGTCACCCGAGCGTCCTCGGCAACAGACACGTTGCTCTCGGTCTACCCCCGGACTCGAGACCGAGGCCCCGCAGGCCTTCGAAGAACGATAAGAAATAAACAAACGATGCACTGACCAGAGACCCCGGCGGATTTGCCTCGTAGTTTGTCGATTAAGCCGGGCCGAAATGGACCTCCTAACAGAGGCAGAACCGAAACGCGAGCTCCTAGAAGTCCTAAGCCCGAGTGCGAGGCCGAACCGACTCGCGCAGAGACAATAAAGCAGGCCGGAGAGTTCAGTCTTTACCTGTCTGATCCACACTGCCGCCCCGAGCCGGCTCAGGCACTGCAGAGACACACACCACCATGTGACCGAACAGACTCAGACTCAGGATCAGAACACAACACATCATATCAGAACAGAAACGATCAGACTCTGAACAGAACAAATCAGATCAGAACAAATTACTTCATATCAGAGCACTTCAGATAAAAACAGAACAGATCAGATCAGAACAGAACAGGACCGGACAGACCAGAACACTTCAGATCAGGACAGAACAAAACACTTCAGAACAGAACAGATCAGAACACTTTAGATCAGTACAGAATAGATCAGAACAGGGCAGGACAGAGCAAAACACTTCAGATCAGATCAGAGCACTTCTGATCAGAACAGAACAGATCAGAATACTTCAGACAAGAACAGATCAGATCAGAACGGAAACTTCAGATGAGATCAGATCGGAACACTTCAGATAAGAACAGATCAGATTAGATGAGATCAGATCGGAACACTTCAGATCAGATAAGATAAGATAAGCCTTTATTAGTCCTGAATTGCATTGTTACAGCAACAAAGTGGACAATACAAAAGAAGAAAGTAGAAGTAGCATAACCAATACAACAAAAACTATACAACGCAACAGTTTAATATAAAAAGTACACTAAACAAACATTACAAAAATATGAATACAGATATAATATACATATATTATACATATTAGGATGGGGCAAGTTAACCCGTTATCACATTAACACATTATTTACTTAAAGCTGACAATTATTTTATCTCGCATTAACAGTTTTTTTTTTTAATTACTATTATTTTGAATAATAGTATCTGCTGTTTCTGCTACTCCCTGATAAAAGGAAAATGTTTCTGCTGGTGCCTGTTATAATGTTATGATCGCAGCTCTGGACTCTGTAACTTGTTCTTCTATAACAAACTAGCTAAAACGTGAATGCCCTGGCAGTGACAAATACAGTGGGGGAAATAATTATTTGATCCCCTGCTGAATTTGTAAGTTTGCTGACTTACAAACAAATGAACAGTCTGTAATTTATGAGGTAGTTTTATTTTTATGGAGAGAGACAGAATATCAACCAAAAATCAAGAAAAAACATGTTACATAAAAGTTCTAAACTGATTTGCATGTCATTGAGTGAAATAAGTATTTGGTCCCCTACAATCCATGTGCCCATGTTGCACACAGATTACAATCAAGCTATCAATTACAGATACTCCTGATCTTAAGTGTATAAAGCATACCTGTCCAAAGAATCAGTTTCTTCCATTCCAACCTCTCCACCACCATGGACAAGATCAAAGAACCATCAAAGGAAGTCAGGGACAAGATTGTAGACCTGCACAAGGCTGGAATGGGTTACAAGACCATCAGCAAGAAGCTTTGTGAGGAGGTGACAAATGTTGGTGTGATTATTCAGAAATGGAAGAAATATAAAATGACCAATATTACCAAAATCAGGCTCTTTGGCATCAACTCAACCTGCCATGTTAGGAGGAAGAGAAATGCTGAGTATAACCCGAAGAACACCATCCCCACAGTGATCCCAACTTAATAGGGAATGGAAGTCGCTTTGGATAAAAGTGTCTGCTAAATGCTGTAAAAGTCCGTAAATGATAGGATGAGGGAGGTAAGGTCCGGTTGTAGTTGGTGAAAAACAAGACAGCTGGCTAACGTAACAGTACCTGCAAGTCTGTTAAATGTAAATACCTGAATTATATGTAAATTCACAGAGGGTTGAGTTGATTGTGTTTGTTAGGATGCTGCTGCTGCAGATAATGAGGAGCAGAGTGGTGGTGGAGAAGAAGGAGGAGGATGGACTGTTGGGGAATACTTCGTTTAGTTTTAGATTATATACAGTATCCTCTACCATGATTGAAATGTCCCTTGCTCCGAATTATTTATTATTATTATTATTTATTATTGTAGAAGAATGCAAATGACTTGAGGAAGCGTTTGTCATTATTTGCATATACAGGTATGCCATTTCTGCCATAAAACATGTTGAGAATGTTCATATAAATTCATACATAAATTAATAAATCTGTACACTGTTCCTTTATCAGTAGTTGCTTCAGTAGGGGTATGCCAGTGGCAGTAATAATGAACTAAGAAAGGAAAGCTGGTATAGCACATATTACAGCTTATTTTAAATAGAGAAAGCTTTCAGAAAATAATATCTGGGTAATGGAGGGTGTGCCCCAGTAGAGCCTTATGTCTAGCAACATCCATGTGCCTAATATATCCCATCCATTGACAGGTGCTTTTGTAATGAGATAATGAATGTTATTCCAACATAAATGGTTTTAATACTGTGGCTGATCAGTGAATACCATTTATTTTGGAGCAGTATAGTCAACCATTCAAAAACTAAATTTGTTTACAAAACCTGACTGTAAGAACGAAAATTTCCAGTTTAAGAGGTGTAGTATCTCCTGTAGGTTGCACTACGATTAAACTTGCTTTGGAGCAGCATGCGCAATCGTTCAACAGTTACTGAAACTGTCTATTCATATTTGACCCTGGTTTCTGTCATTGGAAGCTATTTCCATGTTTCTAAGCTCTTGCTGCACAGACAGCACCCTATAGCCATCAACGCAGCCTATGATTTTTAAAAAGCATGATTCTTTTAGCATTATTTGCTAGTATTGGTTGCTTGGTTGTCAAGTTCATACTTCAATTTTTGAAATCCTGTCACCTTTGAATTTTTTTTTCTTAGTATTGCTCGCTAAGAATTGTGAACGCTCAACAAGTTTAGGGCCACTAGATGGCTGTATTCTCCCTTCTTCAAAGGTGTGATCTGAGGCGTGTTCATACAAGAACATGAATAGATGAGGTATTTTTTGTATTATTAAGCTTTATTTGGAATTCCCCAAATATAACATAAATACAGAAATACATAGCAAACAATAACAAAAAACAGTACAGCACCTATAAACAAAAGAAGGTGTTCAAATTTCACATTTAGTGTGGGAATGGTGAGCTACTTAGAGTATCAATGAAAGCAACAACAGTCGAGAAGAATTCAGTTCTGGAAGGGGACAGTGTATTAATAAACTAGAACTAGATCACAGAACTAGAACTACTTGTTTTTGTTTTTTTCTCTACAGCCAGTGTATATGCACAGATTATATGTATACGCACATATTTTAAACGTATACACTTCATATTTTAGTGGTGAAATTGCTGTCAAGTTTGAAGCTGAACTGTAACCATGCTATATAAGACAAAGCAATTATGCTCTTTTTAAAAGGATAAGCTGAAATACTAAAGAAGGATCTAAAATCTTCTTAAGGTATTAACATCTTGTTGAAATTTGGTCGGTTTGTACCATTGGAGTGAAGCCACATTTAAGTTAATAATTACACAACATAAACTAAGAGTTTGTACTGTAAATTTAAATGACATTGTAATCTACATGCACAACGGCTATGAGAGATGTGTCTTTCAACACATGTCTAGTCTACTGCAAGCACAGCTGGGCTATCTTTGGAAGAGGGGTTTGGGAAAAGCATGTGCAATGAGAATGGCATATTATATGATGGACATACATATTTACACCACAGAAATGCATAATTCCATCCTCATTTTCCTCTCTCTCGTTGCCCTCACGACTTGATCTCTATCACTTTGATGAAGGGCAGAGACTTGTTTCCGGGACTGGTTGGCGTCAAAGGCTTGCTGTGAAAGAGAAGAGTGTCTCATTAGTTTCTTATTTACAAACCAAAAATCAATTTCTTATGGTGTCAGATTTAACCTGTGTAATCTGTTTTTAATACGTATACTATGGCAGATGCAACATTTGACCCAATTAAATGCTGTAATTATAATGCCATGAAAACACGAGAGGAATGTTCGAAATGAGTTGTTGTCAGACCTTCAGAGGGAACAGTGGTCTTAAGCATTCCTCCAGAATGAGACAACAATGGTTTGTTAACCACAGAACCAAACATTTCAAGTGGCCATCACAGTCCACTGAAAAAAATACCAATGAAAACCCGAAGAGTAAGCAAACGCTCACAAAAGCAGAGAAAAAGACAGTTTACACTTCCTCAGATCCCTTGCCAATAATGGGTGCAAGGGATAGTAGCACAAATCTAAAACAGTTAACAAAATGGAAGAGAAAGAAAATTAGAGTCTTTTGAAACAGACAGAACACTAAATTAAGCATTTACATTGTTTAGCGTTTGCACCAACGTGCAACCACAAAAAAAGTTATTTGAATCCATGGTGTCTTCTTCTCGTGTCAATGAGGCGTGAGTCTGAGTTGACTCAAGTTTCTGAGGCATGAGTCTGAGTTGAGTCTCAAGTTTCTGAGGCGTGAGTCTGATTTGAGTCTCAAGTTTCTGAGGCATGAGTCTGAGTTGAGTCTCACCTTTCTGAGGCATGAGTCTGAGTTGAGTCTCACGTTTCTGAGGCGTGAGTCTGATTTGAGTCTCAAGTTTCTGAGGCATGAGTCTGAGTTGAGTCTCGAATTTCTGAGGCATGAGTCTCAGTTGAGTCTCACCTTTCTGAGGCGTGAGTCTGAGTTGAGTCTTACCTTTCTGAGGCGTGAGTCTGAGTTGAGTGTGACGTTTCTGAGTCTCAATCTTCCGAGGTGTGAATCAAGTCGTGTTTCAGAGACATCAGCTGAGTCTCAAGTTTTTGAGATGTGAGACTGAGTGTCAGACAGAAATAAGTTTGAGCCAAGTAACCATGTAGCTAAAGTTGCCGACTTGAGTTCCCACATCTGGTTTGCATCCCTCATTAGATCTTTTGGCTATCTGTGCGGATATCATATTGTGCGTGTGTGTTGTGTATGATCACCTGTAGACAATCTGTGCTCCCTTGTCTGACTGGCGAGAGCTGGGTGTCTGGTTACCCAGACAGAACTCCACTTGGTCACGCATCTCTCTGTTCTATATCACAGAAAAGACGGTGTTACAGTTAATGAAGGACAGAAAGTAAGACAGACACACAGATCAGTTTTAGATGTGCCCAATATCATGTTTCTTCATTGCTATCATGACATCAGCCGTTGCAATACTGACATTACAAAAGTGTACAATATGAAAATGATCAATGGCTTTGTGCGTGTCGTGAACATCTAAACTATAGGAACATGACATTTCCCTCAGTATTGTTATACCCTGAGTACTGAGACTGACCTCTGCCTCCAGGAAGCCCACTTTTTCCTCCAGGTCACCAATCAACCGATCCCTCTCACCGATCATGATCCGTGAGTTCTGCAACTGTTCGCACACAAATTCACTTTGTTTAGGAATATGAACATAAAACAGGAACAACTTCCTACCACATACATTCAACAACTTGTCTGTGAAAAGTCTGCAGATATTACATAATGGCACTCAGCTCCAGAATTATTGGTCGTTTTGGTAAACATGGATGCCAATGTCTTTGTTAAAAATATTTTTAAGGGTTTTTGTTGTATTATGCCTAACTTACTTCAATTAAAGCTTATATTTCATTAACATTCCCAGTCTGACCACAAAGACATTTGACCACAAATTGAAGACAAATTTCAGAACATTTTGGAACGTTTTTTACAATGTTTACTAAGGGTGCCAATAACTATCGAGCTGACTGTCCATATATACATATATATACACACACACATACATACACACAAACACACACACACACACACATATATATATATATACACACACACACACACATATACACATATACATACATACATACACACATACACATAAATGTGCAAACAGATACAAAACACACAAGAGCCAACAAACACAACATACCACAAATGTTCAGAAAGTAATGTGAAAGCAGTTTTTTAACTTGAGACATCGGCTCGATAATCGACCAGGAAGAGGATGCATAATTTATTCATGATTTTCACTTTGTATCTACTCTGCTGGACTGGCTTGTGTTAATCATCCTGTGTTTTTTGGCATCATTCAGCATTAACTATTTCCTTCTTTCTACAATTCTTCCACATCATTAAAGCACGGCCATTCTGCCATTCTGTGTGAATAGTGATTGGTGTACTGTACCATATGTGAAACGTTTGTTTTACCTGTTCTATCATGTGTCTGACTTTCCTCTGCTGGCTCCTGAGCATATCATCTAGGTGATGGATTTTCTCTTTCTGAACAGCCAGCTCTTTCTCCAGCATCTCAGACCTAGAACACACACACACACACACACACACACACACACACACAAACACAAAAACTTTTTATCCATTTTGAGAATTTGTCTTTGTAACCAGGTTGCATAGGATATGTATTAACAAAATGCAAAAGTATACATTGTCACTTTCAGGGCTAAAATGTCTCCACTTCTCTTTTTTTCTTTTGTGTGTAAGCAACTGGACTACTTCAGCACTGATGTATGTTGCTCTGGATAAGAGCGTCAGCTAAAGGTCATAAATATAAATGTAAAAATATATTTTTTTTAATTTATGTGTGTGTCTGTTTTTGCGTAATTTTCAAGTGCAGGTGAGCATTATCAGTTCAACTACTTTTTATTTATACAGTACCGTCCAAAATACTATTTAAAACCTGTTTAGCTGAGGAGTATGTGTGTTTTAAAGCTAATATTAGAACATATATAAATAATATTAATCCAGTAAATTGGCATTTTTACGCATGTCTATGTGTTATCTTAATCATTCCCAGATTTCTCCTCATGGAAGCCCAGTATTGCATTGCAATTCTCATCAAATACCTCAAATACCTGGTTCAGCTCAGTTGATAATTCATTAAATTAAATCAGGTAAGCTGCTGATGGAGTTTCACAAATCCATACAAAGGCTGGAAGCGTCAAGATGAAACCTATGGTCTTACTAACTAGCATATTTTTTTATAAACAAAACACATCTTGAAATATTATTGAATGTTTTCTCATTTATTTGCACTTATTCTAGTGTTCTGTGTATTTTCTGGCAGAAAGTCCCTTATTGCTCAGATAAATGGCTTTAAACAGTTTGCACAAGAGCCTAAGACTTTTGTACGGTTCTGTAAATATTTTTATAATTATTAACATATAAGCTATGCTGTACTCTGTCAAACTCACAGTAAATAGAAGGCGAGCGTTGGGTTCTCTCTGTTTCAATAAGCATAGACCCTGATTATGACGTATTGTGAGATTCAGTGTGTTGTAAGAAGAATTTTCTAATTGTTGGCAAAGGAATCAATTCACTAATTCATCAAGCGCTCACTTCTTCACTTGCTCTGCATCCTTTAAGGCTCTCAGTTCCTGAAGTTCAGCCTCATCCGAGGCCATTTTGACACGGAGGGTGGAGTTCTCCTGCTCCAGACCTTTCACAAGTGTACACAGCTCCTCGATGCGTCGGCCCCGACTCTCCAGTTCACTCTCGGCCCGCTGCAAACACTCAGTTTGCTCCTGGAGACGCTGCTGGCACTCTCTGTTCTCTGCCTGAGGGGGGCAACAGAGCATAGAACCTACTTCACATGGAGAAGCCAAACTTGGAAGAGGCTCAAGGCACCAGAATGAAGCCAGACACAGCTTGCAAACTGGAATGAAACAGAACAAATTGATTGCACAGCTAATTTTGAAAGTAATGCCTTTTTTAAGTATAGTGGCCCCTTATAGTCATGTGTGAACACACCACAGCACACAGTGTGAACAATGTGAAACTTTCTCTACATTTAACTTATTCACAAGTGAAGCAGGGGGTTGCCCACAACAAGGGGCACCCGGGGAGCAGTGTGTGGGGGCAGTACCTTGTTCAAGGGAACCTCAGTGATGACACTAACAGTGTTGGGTTTCAAACACACAACCTTCTGATTGCAGGGGCAACGCCCAAACCACTAGGCCACCAGCTGCGAGCTAGGTGTAATAATGAAGCTACACTTCATTTTTAGAACACTTGTCATACAGGTAGTAGCCTACAGTGCTTTACAGAGAAGTGATAAAGTACGCCGATGGTAATACTTGAAAATAAAGCTGAGTGAATGGAAGTTAATGGTATTAACTATAATAAACTGAGACAATAGCAGAGATGAAAGACAGAACTTTAACTGAGAAAAAATAATATAAGAGAAATCCTATAGGAGGAATAAACATTAAAAGAAAGACAACTCTCTCAAACCATGTGTTGGAACATTTGTTGGAATATCTAGGCTTTTGAAACAAGACAAAGATCTTTAAAATATATCAGAAAAAATACAGGGAATCAGTGCAATTCTTTTAAAATGGTGGTAATATGGGTATATGTAAGGATATATGTGTGTGTGTGTGTGCGTGTGTGTGTGTGAGTGTATGAATGTCAGGGACCTGCAATTCCTCTCTCTCCTCCTGGTTTCTCTTTTCCATTTCTTGCAACTGAGCGTACAGACGTTTGGTCACTTCTCTCAAATGCACACACTCCTGCTCCTGACAGAAGCATACAGAGAGAGAGTGTGAGGGAGAGAGAGAGGGAGAGAAAGTGTGTGTGTGTGTGTGTGTGTGTGTGTGTGTGAGAGAGAGAGAGAGAGAGAGAGAGAGAGAGAGAGATAGGGAGAGAGATATTCAAATTGACATTTTGTTCATTTTGACTGTAAGGTAAACTCACAGGACCAAAAATATTGTAAATCATTTGTATAATTTTGTTTCTAAGACTTGGTTATGCGTCCTTTTGCCTTAATAACAGCATCAGGTAATGATTACACCAGTCTCTTGAAGAGTCCTGTCCATTGTAGCCCACTCTTCCACAGACTGGGTGCACATTTCAGCTAAAGCTTCACTTCATTGTGTTTTATCATGTCTGTTGAACCAGTCAGCATTGTGTTCTGCTTTGACATGAAGCACACAGTTCGTGTGAAGGTATGCTAAAGTAAAGAGAGACTGGTAGAGTCCATAAATGAAAACAGAACATTAATTGCTTCGATGTAAAATGCTAAAACTTACATATACTTTCATACTAGGTTTGTTTTCATGACAGTTTTTAGACATTTAGGGTGATTACAACAACTAAACATTGTTGTTTATTTCACGAAATATTACTTAGTAAATTTAATTTATCCCAGTGGCAGATTTTGTTTACTTAAAAACATTAAGTTACTTAAACACATTTACATCTCATTGTCAATATATCTTTTCAATTGTTTATTTTTGTATCTCAGTGTATCTCAAAATCCTTAAAGAAAGACAATGCAACAAGAGGTCTTAGACTTTAAAAAAAAAACTTCTTAAATTTATATAAAAAATAAGCAAAAAATATGTCGAAGGGCAAGCAAAATTTAGTAAGAATTCTTAAAATATGCACAATAAGCAAGCCTTAAAATTAAGCAAAATATTTAGATCTTTAGTGTACAATAAAAAAAGGGGAAAAAAATCTCAGTTATTTTTTTAATTGACAAAATAATACTACACTTAGAGCTTTTTCAGACAAAAACTCAACAGAAAAAAATGATTCCTAAAAAAAGGCAATTTACAAAAGCACTGAATAAAAGCCACAGACCTTGCGTGTTAAAGTACGTGTATGTTTGCATGTGTGTGAGAGCTGTTCCATGTGTGTTTACTTAAGAGACAGAATGAAAAAAACAGGTTGTATCACGTTGTTGAAGGAGATGGCATGTTGTTTACTAAGTTAAATGCAACTTTGGCCTGTGCTGATTCCACAGAATGTCATAGGTGTGACTTTTCACAGGCGAGCTAAAGTATGTGTGAGTCTGTGTGTGCATATGTTCATTCACTCATGGGTTAGTAACTGTGTGTAAAAAAGGGAAGAACAGACAAAACATGGGAGGTACATAAGGTTATTAAAATGACTGTGAAAGACATTCTTAAAGTCTTAAGCTTGATCTTCTTTTATGTCTAATACATGGTGAGGTGTTTTATGGTGTGGTCCGCTGGGGCAGTATTTCCACTGGACACAGGAAGAAAATGAACAGGCTCATCTGGAAGGCCAGCTCGGTTCTAGGACGCCCTCTGGACCTTGTGGATGTAGCGAGTGACAAGAGAATGCTGGCTAAGCTGTTGGACAACATCTGAGCAGCTCCTTCAGTGACAGGCTGCTGCACCAGTGTGAAAAACACAAGAGCAACACTACAGTAATTAACAGGACAAGAAAACATAGTGCAGCCAACAAGAGCAGTAATAGTGTTGGTATGATGAGATCTTCTATTATAGCAGCAACATTGTGTGTAAAAAAAGGCCAAGATTGAGGTAGACCAAAAAACTGGGCCAGCTGCTTGGAACCTGGAGACAGGAGACCTGGCTGCTCAGGGCTAGGAGATGGGGTACCACCTAATGAGCACCTGGTTGATTGGGCACCAGCTGCTCGGGACCTAAAGGTTTGGGTGCCAACAGCCTGGGACATGAGGGCCTGGGCGCCGGCTGCTTGGGACCTAGAGACAAAGGTGCCGGTAACAAGGAGGCCCGATGAGGAGGGTCCCTCTGAAGCAACAGATGGCACTGGGAGCTGGGATCATCAGCAGTACCAACCAGATCTCCAGGATAGCAGTTCTCTTGTTCACCAGGGGGCAGCAATGACATGGAGACAGAAAACTGAGAAGTCAGCCATCGCATGCTCTCTGATCTGCTAGGCATTGCCAGCAAAAAAGTGCCCTGCAGAACACTAGGGGACACCAGCGAAGAAGTGCCCTCAGGAGCATTAGAGGCCCCAGGGAAGAATCGCCCTCCAGAGGGCGGCTGGTCCAGGCTGGCTGAATCCCTCCGGGTTATTTCTGCCTCTAAACATGACCTGTGTTAAGGAAAGCAGGAATGTCTACTAGCATCCATTTACATTTACGGCATTTAGCAGACGCTTTTATCCAAAGCGACTTCCGAGTAGTCCTTAACTACAGGAGGCAGTCTCCCTGGAGCAACTTGGGGTTAAGGGTCTTGCGCAGGAACCCAGTGGTGGTGCTGAAGGTAGGATTCGAACCCATGACCTCTTGGTCCAGAGTACCCTACCACTAGGCCACCACCATCCCTGCCCCGTCCTCATCAGAGTCACCAAATATCCCAATCAGCAGCCTCTCCAGGATGCCAGGGGCACCAACAGCTCCAGCACCCGCTCAGGGGAGTCATCTGGGACACTAGGGGATGACCTGACATGGGTGGGCTCAGTAAAAGCGAACCAGAAATTCTGACTATTTCAGATACATATTTAATTGACTTTAGGAAAAATAAACTAAAAGCAAAAAAGTGTTATATATGGGCCCTCTAATAACAAGGTACATTGTCATTATTGCAGTGGTATTCAAATGGTGGACAGTGTAATAGGACTCCGGTCTTGCAGCTGAGCTGAGGCTAAGAAGGGTTATAGTGGAAAGGCTTATCTTATACCCTGCACTCTCCATAGCATTCTGTTCACTCTCACTCAGTTGAAATGTGATATTGTGAGTGTGATATATGTGCTTGTGCCTGAAACACTTTCATTTTGCACATACAGTGTTGAGATGTGACAGTGTTAATAAACTGTACATAAGCTTTACAGTAATAACTACTGACATTACTCTGTTCAGTACACTGAATGTGACAATTTACCTGGCTTTCAGAGACGGGCCCATCCATACTGGTGTTGGAAGAAGGTGTTTTGCTCACAGGTACACTGACTCTGATGCAATTGGCTTGAAACTAGAGTGAAACACAACTCATTCAAGTGAATTCAGCTACAGTAAGAGCAGACAACAGAATGAGTTCAAATGGGTCCACTGACAATATTTTTGGCTGAATTTTATGAAGCATTTTTAAGAAACTGTATCTGTGTTTTGGAAAACAAATATTGTCATCGATGGCCAATCAGATGGCCAATTTGCATCATGATGGCAGCAGAACGGCTAATCTTGTTCTCTCATGGTAAAGAACAAAAACATAAATTACTTAAATGCAACATGCAGGTTACAATATTGCAGAAGTTAAAGGAAATATATGGAAGACTTAATATGAAAGACTGGGAATAACTGAGTACCTTAGAACACCACATCACCTGTTTAAAGCTATTTATACTGTTTGGTGTATCTTGGTGCTTACACTTGTGGACCAAACACATCCATGGATGTGTATGTAGCATTCAAATGCAATGTGCATGTACCTGGCAGTTTTGTGTTAAACTACAGATAAACCAGAATAAAAATATATTATGTGTTAAGACAGGACTTTGGACCATTCTAATCCTGCATCCCTTGAGAATATAACAGGATTTATTTCCACAGCAAAAAATAAAGTGACTCTAATAAAGTGATAATAGCAGAATGAACACAGTGTGGTACCTTGTTATTATTATGTCTGGCTGCCATTTGTTCCCTCAGAGTCTTCAGACAGTACCTCACCTATAAAGATACAAGTTATAATCTCTCTCTCTCTCCCCCCGTCACTCACACACACTTCTACTGAATATATCATGTGTGTACTAACCTCCTGTATTTGTGACACCTCATCAGTCAACATCTTCACACTGTGCTGCTCTTGTTTGCTCACCTCAAGATACACCTACAACACAAATGAACCCAGTTAAGTCCACACACACATATCAAGCTCAGACACCCAAACAAGAACTGGTTAAAATCTACCTTGATCACTTCTATCTTTCCTTCTAAGATTGTGCCAGAATCAGGCCTTTGCAGCTGCTCTCCAAAGATCTAATATTACGATCAATAATATTTTACCTCACTGGACAGTCAGACTTGTGTATGTCTGTGTGTGTGTTTTGTGTGTGTGTGTGTATGTATATATATATATATATATATATATATATATACACACACACACACACAAAAACATGGAATTGTGTAACTGCACCTGGCTGGAAACCTTGCTCGGACAGCTTGTCCCAATGAGTTGATTATCGTTGTAATAGTAAGGCGCAGTGAACCTGAGATGTTTATATTTATCCTGTCAGGGAAAAAGGAAGATATTAGACAAGAGCAAAGAAAGTAGACAGCAACCAGAAATTGTGTGATACTACTTTCTCTTTTAAAAAAACAGTATTGAAACCATGAATATTGGCCCACGCTAATTCAATATTTTTTCCTTAAAAAGTACGCCCTAAAATAAGCTATTTTTAATTGAAGCTCTTCTATTTCCATTAGCGTTGCTGAGCCATAGACACGAACATGCAAAAGTTTCAAATTATTTGTTTAGTAAGAGAAATATATATATATATAAAAATTGTCATAAAATTTGCTGAAATTAAGAAATATCATTGTTAACTGTAGAAAATAATCATGTATTTCCAGACAGAAAATCAACAGGTAACTTGACCAAGGGTCTTCAGACTTTTCCCTAAGACTGTGTACCCTACCCCAATAATATGACATCACACAGCGTGTTATTTCAGGCTAGATTTGTTAC
Source organism: Bryconaethiops microstoma (assembly GCA_037577275.1). Taxonomy (NCBI): domain Eukaryota; kingdom Metazoa; phylum Chordata; class Actinopteri; order Characiformes; family Alestidae; genus Bryconaethiops; species Bryconaethiops microstoma. The sequence continues at coordinate 5,397,150 of JBBJLS010000140.1, read as the reverse complement.
AGGACTGGATTGGATTCTTCCAATATCCGTTTCTGTATTTCAAATGATTTCAACCTGTGCAAAGGAAAAAAAAGCGCCTGCATTCAACACGTCACATGACTAGTATCAAGTTAGTTCCAGTCATCAAAGTACAAACTAAACTTTGGCCAAAAATCAGCAATATAAACAGCCTTCAGCAATACTGATGTTGGCTTTACAAAAAAGTGACACGTTACAGCAGATATAGGCGTGTTTAATGCATGCAGGATAAGTAACTTTTGTGTGAGAAAAAAGAGGGAACAAAAGACTAGAAGTATTTCCACATGAGTGAAAATCTTTCATAAAAAAACAGAAAATAACTGATGTTTTTTGGAAAAAGACCACACCTAACACTCTTTCCTCAAAGCTAGCTCTGTATATTCTCCTTTCTGTTTTTACACTCCACCAACTTCACATTTGCCCTTGACTTCTATGACCACCTCTCAGTTGGTCCTCAGTTGTTCTCAGCCACTCACAACCCTAGCTGTCTGACCTCCTTCCCCTCTACAACTTCATATTCAGACCCTTAAGATTTATTTAAGACATGGTTTGTTTTTACATATTGTAGTTAGAAATTCAGTAGTATGACTTTATCAGATTACAGACTTTACATTTTGCACTGTGAACACATAAATTCACAAGGGTTAGCGATAAACAAAGGCTAGATTTGCTGTATGTTAGTACCATATTAGTGTGTTCTTTTTACGTTTTATTGTTATTCTTATTATAGTCGAATTTTGAGGACGCTTCTCCTCCTACAGTATTTGAAATATGGGCATGGTTTCAACGTCAAAACATCTGTTAATATTCCCTGCAGTTTTTTATCGGTTGATCAGAGGCCCAGTATTGAAAAAAAATCGATTTTTGTGGTCGAGTCGTCTATGTGATATATGGGGGGAGAGAGAGGATTGTCAAGTCCCCTTTAAAATCTGTTTTAAAGAGTCAGTAATGTCACGGGTAGGGATGATCGGGGTCCAAGAGGGCTTTTTTTTTACATGCAATTACAGGCACAATTTTGTTTTTTACATGTAATCACACTTCGCATTTTCTCACGGAAATGCATCTAGTTTAAAGTTCAGCTCTTACTGAACTCTTCAGAATGACCCATTCTACTGCCAGTGCCTTTCAATATGTTTGATTTTAAACACCTTTTAGGAGTGGATCTGGCTAAATACATGAACTTAGTAATTAGGAATGGTGTCCACATATTTTTGACTATACCGTGTATCTTACACTCAAAAAAAAGCAAGGAGGGTACATGTCAACATACCAAGTCCTCAAAATTACACTCCATATGGAGTGACATCTATAATAAGGAGGAGACCATTAAAATGAAGCACTTCAGAGGAATGAAAGTAATTACTAGGTGTAGCCATTAACTTGTCCATACATGGGAACAAATGTGGCAGGGTAGATCCCAGACACAAAAAAAGCATGAATAAGCATCTGTGGACTGAGTCATCTTAACTTTTCCAAGATTGGTTGGTTAAAGGTGTGTATGGATGTGTGTAGTAGTCTGTGGAACGCACTGTAAGTACCGAAAATATCGACTGTAAGTACCCCCCCCCCAAAAAAAAAAAACCCAAACAAAAAAAGAAAAAGAAAGTTGTGATATAAAAGAATGCCACCAATAAGTTTTACTTGGTATTTATATTGGTGTAAAATAGCAGTAGCACCTATTGAAGCATGCCCTTTTTCTTATATGACTGAGCAGCATGTGTACATGTGTATGTAATGGGAGGACCATTAGGAGAAGAAAAAAAAAAACATCAGTGGTCTCAAGTGACAGACAGAACATAAAACATGTATTTCTTTTCCCTCAGATCAGAGAGATACCAGGAATAACATCCCTGGTGTTACACACACACACACACACACACACACACACACACACACACACACACACACACACTGGGAAAAAGGTAAAACCCAGCTTTTGTCTAAAACAGACACATCAGATGGGCTTTATGTATGGTAGTTCCCCAAAACATAAAGGAGAGGAAGAACATACAAAGGGATGGTAAATATAACACTGAGAAGAAACAAATGTGCAAAAAGCTTCCCTCTCTTTTTCTCTGCCACACCCAAGGCCCTCAGGCAGACACAATGTTCTCTTCCTGAGCAACACACCCAATCTTCACCTCCCGCCTATTCACCCAGCTCCTCATGTACTCACTTCATTTCGTTTCGCCAGTCACATTATCGGTCCACGCCAGAGGAAGGATTGCTTTAGTTCCACAGAACTGTTGCAGGAAGATGATCTGAGATTGACTGACTGGAGCTCTGATTGGAGATGTAAAGTAACATGTGCGTGCTACTTTTCTCACACACATGCACAAATGCTGTTTACATGATGTCATTGAAGTAGGAGGATCCAGGTAGTTAGTCCCCAGACAACACACACACATAATTTGGTAACACCGGTTTGTTAACTAGCATATATTACATAAAAACATACATCACATTAAAAAAATTAACAATTGCTAGTGTTACAAATATTTCATCCCACCTGTATAAAAGCATTTGAGACATATGAAGTTTAGTTACAACTTGGTGTCACGGGTCGACCCGGCCCAAAGAGGAATGAGGATAGCGAGGCACAAGCACAGACGGATTATGAGGGTTTTATTTATAGATAGAACAGAAAAGAAGGTGCACGGCGGCCCAATAACACTAATAACACAAACTGAAAGAAGACTCGGATCTCCACGTGAGGTAAGTGTATGCACCCATATCAAGAACACAAAAGGACTGACATTTATACCCAGTGCTGGCCAATGAACAGATACACAGTAATTAGGGCAATAGAGTTCAGCTGGGTGAGGGTTTCTGTCTTAAGTCCATGGCGACCTCTGGTGGTCGCAGAACAGTACTGTGACAGGACGCCCCCCCCCCCAAAAGTGCCGCACCAAGGCACTGAAAGAAACCTCCCAGTCCAATCCAACAGAGGCGGAGGGGAGGACGACGAGACAATGAGAGCCCCCCCACCAAGGAGGTGGAGGCGGGGGAGGAGGAGGCAGAGACCTCTGCTCCACGGCCTCCACTCTGTGCCTAGAGTGGAGGCCGGCTCTGGATTTGGTCCTTGGGTGGCCGGTGCGGAAGCCAACTCTGGATCTGGAGCGTGAGTGGGCGTGGGTGAATCCGGTATGAGGACCGGAGCCAAGGCAGGAGTCGAAGAGTCCGGTGCGGAAGTCAAGACAGGGTCAGGAGTTGGGGTCGGTAAGCCGGAACCCGGAGCGAGGTCAGGTAGGCGGGGTCAGGTCGGCGAATCTGGTGTGGGAACCGGGACAGAGTCAGGGACTGGAGCTGGAGTCGATGGACCCGGTGCGGGAACCGGGACAGAGTCAGCTACTGGGGTTGGCAAGCCCGGTGCGGGGACCGGAGCGGGGTCAGGGACTGGAGCTGGAGTCGGTGGGTCTGGTGCGAGAACCGGACCAAGTTTGGGAACTGGAGTCGGTGGACCTGGTGCGAGAACCGGGCCAGGGGTTGGAGTCAGTGAGCCTGGTGAGGGAACCGGGCCAAGGGCTGGAGTCTGCGAATCCGGTGCGGAGACCAGTGTAGAATCAGGAGCTAGAGTGAGGGTCGATGAGACCGGTACAGAAAGCTGGGGCTGGACTCAGAGCCGGAGCTGGGGCTGGACTCAGTGCCGGAGCTGGACCTGGGCTGCGAGGTGCCAGAGCTGGACCTTGGCTGCGAGGTGCCGGAGCTGGACCTTGGCTGCGAGGTGCCGGAGCTGGACCTTGGCTGCGAGGTGCCGGATCTGGACCTGGGCTACGAGGTGCCAGAGCTGGACCTTGGCTGCGAGGTGCCGGAGCTGGACCTTGGCTGCGAGGTGCCGGAGCTGGACCTGGGCTGTGAGGTGCCGGAGCTGGACCTTGGCTGTGAGATGCCGAAGCTGGACCTGGGCGGTGAGGTGCTGGAGCTGGACCTGGGCTGTGAGGTGCCGGGGCTGGAGCTGGGTTGCGAGGTACCGGAACTGAATCTCGAGTCTGGGGCTATTCCAAGTGTCGGGGTTGGAGTTGGTCTGTTCATTGAAACTGGTGTTGGAATTGAACAAAGAACTGAAACTGGAGTCGTTACTGGAGAGGTTGTCGGACTGGGTGTAAAAACTGGGCTGGATCTTGGGATGGGACTGGTTCTCAGATCGGGAGCTGCGCCAAGAATTGGCGTGGGTGGTGATGTGAATGTTGGAATTACTGCTGAAAATAAACAGAGGTCGGTAAGAAAAACTGGTGCTGGATTGATTGTTGTAACGGGAGCTAGTACTGGATTGGGTGTGGAAACCAGACTGGATCTCGGAACTGGAGTGGATCTCGGAGCTGATTTTGGACCGGGTACTGGAGCTGAGTCTGGATGGAATACGGGAACTAAGAAATGGTTCTAGGGTAGGAAATGGTGCGAATTGGATTGAAAGGGTCTGAAGCTGAGGTGGTGAGGGCTTGGTTGAGTTGTGTTGGCTTGCCTGAGACGTAGAAAAAGACGAATGGTGGTCGGACACTTCTGTGAGAGCCGACATTTTGGATCCCGCATGGGATTTCCCTCGCCTTCATGGTTTCCATGAAGATACACGAACTAACAAAGTGAAAATGGTCCATTATGATTTTAGGTTGACTTTAAATCTACTGCAAATAATCTATTCCAAAAGTTTAAGGAATCTCAGATTTTGAAAACTGTATAGTAGAAAACAGGCCCCTCTACTGTTTTCATTCTTATATTTGTTCAACAGATTTCTGATATTACTAATAGGCTTATCAGCCAATCAGCTGTCTACATTATGAAACAATGCTTTAATGGCTCATCTGCATTAATCTGACCAACTACTAAAATGATGTAATCAGAGAGCTCCTAAGGGCTCAAAAAAGTTAAGAATAATGAAGTTACTTCAAGAAAATTAGCACAGAGAATCTCCTTCCAGTTTCACTCCTCAACCTGTCTGTACAATAGCCTCCTTGTACCATCCACTTAGGCCTCGTACGAACATGATCCAACTCCCTCCACTGCTCAAGAGTAAAGAAACAGGAGGATTCTAGCAGCAATGACATGAGCCAAACAACAAGTTTAGGCCTCCATCATTGTGTGTTAGAGGAATCATTATCAGGGGCTTTATTACTGTACTGAACAAACACAATAAAATAAGTTGGAGCATGCTTAGGTTTACGTCACTTGCATTCAGACTTGGTTTATCTTTCTGAATGATTTTTGTGTGTTAAACAGTTCCAAATATTGTTTTAGCACCTAAAATCATACTATGACAACTAAGCCACAGAAAAAGGAAAAGGACATAAATATACTGTAATTGTACACTGTAATGTACTGCAGGACGTCGGCTCCCTTACTCATATGCCTCATTACTGCGTATTCTTCTGCCATGCATAACCAAACTAGTTCGCCCACGTAGTCCATAAGTACGACGCTAACAGCATACGTCAAAACAGTCACGTTTAAAAAATTTTAAGTTTATATGGGAGTGAGCGTCGTGAACTCTAAACATATGTCAAGGCTGCTGTAACTCAAGGATCCCCTGTAATGATATGGTTATAGTATCATGACAGCAGTTTCTATGACAAGTTCATGAAATGATGGCAATATACATACATAATATAATGGTTGAAAAGTTTTGTCCTTGGCGTCCACGGTGGCTGTTTTTCTCATTCAACATAATCAAATTAAATGAACTAGAATTAATTATGCTTTCTGTTATAAAACGTTGTGGTCTGCACGTTTACCACTGTATATTAAGTACTAATGTTATCACAATATACTCACAGCACAACAATCAAACATTGTCTTATTGCCCTGCCCTGATTTCAAGTTATTTTTTTGGGGGGGCCTGGGGTTTGTCACATTTGAACAATTTTCAACATATTTTATATTGTTACATATAAATCAGGTCACACTTCGCATAACATGATACACAGTCTTAGCTTTTTGCATTTCATTTGTTCAATACATGGCATAACCAGTAGATATCTATAAATACTTGCATTTTTTAAAGAAATGAATACAATCAAATGAAGTTACCAATTAAATTAAAAACACAATACTTACATGCATTAAACACCATCCCTCTTTCCAACACTGCATCCTTAAGTTAAAACTTACCAATAAAACTGTGTGAGAACATTCAAGCTTGTGAAATTATTATTCTAATATAAAAGAAAACTGCTTGTTGTTTGGTTTCATTTTTGATTAACCAGAAGCAGTAACAGCCAAAAGGAAAAAGGAGTTAATATTACATCAAGTTGGTTTTTAACAGTTAACACAGAATTTCAGTTAAACACATGATGACAGTGCCAAGGCTTTGATGTGCAACCTTACAACATAGAGTGCTCACGTAATTAATATCTGTTGTTAAATGGCAGAGAAATCAATCACGTTTTATACAATAAGCACATGCACGCAAGCCATGGAACATTCTTTGGCACCTTGACACGTACACCTCATTCAAAAAGAGCGACATGTTCTGACAAGCGCAGTGAAAACAATTTGTCTGCTCAGCAAAATGTTACGTAAAATAGACAGCACCAGTGAAGACCTGACAACAGAGTGATGAATTATAGCTACAGATATGTGGATAATGTCATACACTGATCCAGCTGTAAGGCAAGCAAATTTACCTTAATGGTAAAACTTACCTTAAAGGTATTTATTTAGTAAATTATTAACACTTTGAATATATTACCATTAACAAAGACAGGCATGCTGAAATTCTAAAATGTAGCTTTACTTTGAGCGGAGCAGTTTTCTAATGAAAACTCAAAACAAACTGAAAAACTAAAAACAACTGCAAATTAAAGATCAAGGTTGCCATGCAAGTACACATACACAAAGAGAGTGAGGTCCCATTTGCAGATGTCATGTTTTCATTCCCTACCATAAACAGCAACATTCCCGTTTTTATTAATGAAGTGCTGATAGTGTTTAACTTCTACATGAAATATATATTAATGACTTTCTCTGCAGTAGCTTTAGCGGCAGTAAACTCTTTAGAAGTCACTGCAGCTGTGAACAATTCTGACTCTAAAGTTTCTCTACAATTTAACATTTCATATCAAACCTCTCTGAATGGCATTATTTACCTCCTCAAATCACTCTGAATCGACATCTGAACTTTTAAGAAATAAATTGAACATCAGTGAAATCCTTTAAAATGAAAACCCTTAAAATGGTTAAAAAATAAATACCAACACACAACAAAATCTGTTTCTTTCAAAACTTACTTACGGTCAGGGGAACCAAACACAAACCATGCAAAGGTCATGTTCTAAATGACCTGACAGTTTACCCTATGGCTACCCCTTTGGAGACCTGCTGCTAAGAAGTGTTGTCAGTACAAAACAAGAATAAAAGCATCCAGTGAGTCAGCAACTTGAAAAAGGCAGACCACGGACCAAAACAGACTCCATTTACTATACTTTAGCCATATTATGGATTTTTTTTTTTTTTAAGATTACTATTGACATTAAGTGGTAACAATGTATTATTTAGTATGTGTCAGACTCAGTTGTAGTATAGCATCTAGCAATATAATATTCTAACATTTAATCTTACAAAAATGTGGAGCAGTTAGACTGATTCCATTACGCAACAACACATAATAAACTCTATTTAGTATACTTTGGCTATATTATGAAAACAAAGCCATTTCTTTTTAATGATTACTATTGGCATTAACAGGTAACTATGAATTATTCAGTATTCTTTCAGACTCAGTTGTAGCATAGCATCTAGAAACATAATATCCGTACATTTAATCTCACAAAAAGTGATCAGTCTGATCCCATATGCAACAACACATACACCCATAGTGACCAGCCATTATAGGTGATGACTGTTTATGCTTCACTCTTCTAAAGAGCAAATAAAATTCCAGTTAGACAACGACACCTAAAAGCCTCAAAAGGTCTTTCTTCTGATACGTACGACCATTTATTTGTAAGGGTTAAAGGAGGATATAACTTATAAGGTAATTAATTGTAAACTGATACATACTCCCTTCTCGATGTTAGTGCAATTACATGTTCAGTTAAGAATACAACAAACATATTTAGTCACACAAATGCTTTCAATACAAACTACATATTTAAAATAATTAACAAAGCTCCTAAATACACTCACAGATAAACATCTTTCCACCTTACCTTACACTGGACCCCTTAACACTGCTGGCTGAGAGTCTGAGCGTACGCTGTGTGTTTTTGTCTGTGAGTCAGAATGGGACAAGAAATGCTGAATTGCCTTACATGGCAGGGGTGAGGTCCAATAGAAGTCTGGTCATAGATCTAATCCCACCCACTTCTGCCTCCACTGCTCCCCCCACAGGACACAAAACATTGGTGCACCATCCAAGACAAGAAATAAACGCATGTCAGCCACAGTTACATAATCAATTCAAGGATGTGATTATTAATTATATGAGCAATCAAATTAGTAATCTACTAATTATTTTGTGTTAATGGGTGTGCTCTGCTCTCTTAAGGAATCTCTTTAAGAAATTAAAATATGCATTCTCATGCATACGACCAACTGCTGATTCATTGAGGTCAGTTGCAATTGATTGATTATATTTTAACTGAGCTTTTAAATGCCATATTGAAATACCATATTGAGGATTTGTGAACTTATTTTCACTTATTAAAAAAAACAAAACCCTTAGAAAAAAAACTCAAAACTCAAACATTAAAGGCTGAACTTCTGTGTGAGTAGCCAGACCTGAAGCATCTGTAACTATGATGTTATGAATCAATGGTGTCTCTATCATATTTTATTATAATATAGGTAAAAGCAGGGATAACTGTTAGACTAAATAAACTAACTTAATTTAGGCTCGATCCAGAGCAACCCAAAGGTACTCCAAACCTGTCAGCCCCTGTTCAAACAGGCCTGCAACATGTCAGTGCCCTGCTGAACATGGGTTTTGACCCATAATTTACTAACTTGTCAACTGTCTTAGGCACTGGATTAGCAGCTGTTTCACAGCACAGAAAAACCTAATCTACACTATATGGACAAAAGTATTGGGACACAGCTGTTTTTCACGGTTTGAGCTAGACCCCTTACTTCCACACCAGTGCCTGATCTCAGAAATGGTCCAGAATGAATGGGCACAAATTCCCACAGAAAGTCCAAAATCTTGTAAAAAGCCTTCCAAGAAGAGTGGAAGCTGCCTATAGCTGCAAAGGCGGACCAACTCCATATTAATGTCTATAGCTTTGAATGTAATGATATTACAGTTCCTGCTGGTGTAATAGGTCAGGTGTCCCAATACTTTTGTCCATATAGTGTATGTCGTATAAAATGATGACATATTTTACATGTTAATTACAATGGGATTGAGGTTCATTAATTTAATGACATTACACTTTACTACCTTAATATATGTCTGCTGCGTATTCTTTTTTTGTCGTCCTAAATTTTTCTTGTTACACTGTTTTGTTTTACTTTTTGTCTTTATGCCGTATGTTGCGCGTTTTTGTTTTTTGTGCTGTCCGTGCACCTGGGACTGTAAGAAACGCAATTTTACATTGTGTATGTGGATAGATGACTATAAAAGCCACCATGACATACTATAATCTATATATAGGTAATATATAAGCAAATCACACAAAATAAAATTATTAAAACAGTCATTTTTGTCAGGTACAATACATGCATGTGCGTCACCTACAATGAGGTTAACCGTGGCATCAATAAGTCATTCAGGTGTATTCACTCAGTTTTTCATGATGAAATAAGATTTAACGAAAACAGATTTAAGAGAGATTAGGAAGAGAGAGGGGTGTAGACAAGAGACAAAAATGGCACATCTCTGCACCTTGTGTGTGTGTGTGTGTGTGTGTGTGTGTGTGTGTGTGTGTGAGGATATTAGAATGAAACTGACCAATTGCACATGTATGTATGCATTTCCGAGCTCCAGCCTTAGGGGATCACTTTCTGGTAGAAGAACGAACGAACAATGTTCTAACTAATGACACCTATTTGCAAAGTAGCAAAGCACAGTTGGGCAACACTGACGATTAAAAACTGCTGTAAGAAATGCAAAGGCTCGAACCAGACGAGCAGGATTTGAGCTAAATAAACATGCCATCAGCACGACTCACTGAAAAACAAAGCACGAAAAGTCATTATGAAAACTGGATAGAGTGCAGTAAGTTCATCTGTTCACGTGGATCTCTTTAGGGAAGCACTTGATTCACGCAAAGCAAACTGTGGATCCAGTGCTTATACCTGTGAATCCCAGGACTGCCAGGGGCACACTGCTCCCCGGGTGCTGTGTTCCTGGCTGTCCACTGCTTCACTTGGTGAAAGCGTGACTATAAGGGGCCACTTTACTTTTAAAAATACTCCTGTAAAATGGATGAAAATGAAAGCAAAAACTAACAACACCGCAAGGATGGTAGGATGCTCCACCCCATTGTTAGAATCTTCAGAAACCGGCAGCTAAAGACTGTAGTATTTATGAAATGGCACAAATTACTCCACTGTCCATGCTGTAAATTTACATGACTTTTTTACAATCACATATGTATGACCACAAATGCTTTTACATTTCTGGCATTTAGCGGACTCTTCCATTACCCTAACTACAGGTGACAGTCTCCCTGTGGCAACTTGGGGTTGAGGATCTTGCTCAGGAACCCAGTGGTGGTAAGCTGAAGCTAGTATTTGAACCCATGACCGCTTGGTCCAGAAGCAAGTATCTTACCCACTAGGCCATCATCACCCCAATGCCTCACTAAAACACTGGGCCAGTTCATCCCTGTACTTAGAACTGTCTATTTAGGAGGGACCATCTAAGACGCATGTTGAGAACAGAGCCTAACCCATCATCAAGCCAAAACGAACATACAGCTTGTGCATTAGTCTGTGAGGCATGCCAAAAAACTCAAAACATCACTCAAAAGCTAGGAGCCTAACAAGTAAAATGGTTAAACATGATAATTTTACCACACAATAAGTAATACTGCAGATGACATTACGACATGGTATTTTTATTAAAAGCATCCAGAGGGATGAGTGATGTCAATCAAACTGACAGTTTTTCTGACAGTTGACAGAATGGTAGCCTACTTGCAAAAATGCTCAAGTGTTTAAGGAAACAAGTTAAACCTCATTAGATGGAGTTCAAGAGCTCACTCCACATACTGGAATGTGTAATGAATATGCAATGAGGCGCAACAAGTGTGCACACTGCCTCATTAAGACGTGTCAAGACAGGCCATGTCAACACAAGCTAAACCCAGTTCTTCGTACTGACTTCTTAATTCCACAAATACCAGCATACAAGAGCGTAACAACTAATCACACCTCTTTGTGAGTAGCAACTTCGAATGGCAACATACACACAAACAATGTAGAGGTCTAAAACATAGCAGTAGAGATTTGCCTTAACATGCACTGGGATTATCACTTCCCTTTGGTGTGCTTTGGGGACAAATTACATACATAAGGGAGTGTGTGTATATATACATATATACATATATAAACACACATACATATACACACACATACGTATATACAGTAACCCCCCACTTTAACACGGATCAGCAGTCACCATTTCAGTCCAACGCAGATTTTTTTTGAGAACCTAACTAATAATTGAAACCCCCGCACTAATGCGGAAACTGCAGATATCATCCGCATTTAAAAAAAAAACTTTTGTGACGTGTGGGCCTCGTCCGCCCCCCCCCACGTGGCCCAGACTTCATAACTTTGTGACAATATGTAAATTTTCATACATTTAGGTGCAAATTATTAAGAAAAATATAATTTACTAAATATGTAAAATAAATCTTAACGTAAATTCAGCCACATTTCCATATAAAAAAATAACTATAAATTTTTTGGTACTATGGAGAGAAACACAAAGAATTGGGATGGTGAAATACTGCTGTACTCAGAGGTGGGAGGTTTGAAAGTAGCCAATCCGAGAATGCAATTTATTTCTCCTTGCTGCTGATTGGCTAGTGCCCTGTGACCCTGCAGTCCAGAATTTCCCCCGTGGAGCGTCTTGGGTGTTCTTGTGTTTTTTGTTTTGTTCTTCTTAAAGCCCTGTATTTTTATTACTGTAAATTCAATGAATTTATTACTGTATTTAACTGCTTATACCAAAGAAAACAACAGTGCATACCAAAGAAAGCTCCTGTGCCTGAATTACAGTACAGTCTATATAGGGGTAACATCGGTATTTTACATTCTAGCACTGCTGGAATGTAAAATACTGTTTTAAACTGTAAACTGTACAGTACAAATACAGGTTTACCTTTACATTACCTTTGTATTAAGCTGAGTTTAAAATTAAATTAAAGTGTTTCGGGAGCATATTTGGGGGCATATTTAGGGTTTACACTATAAAAATAGGCATTTTTAGGCATTTTATTTTTACCAGAACACAACAACGCGGTTTTCCCACTATACGCGGGTGCTCTTGGAACGTTTACTGTACACACTTCTGTTGGTCTAATTTATGACAATGTAAAACAGTTGTTCCTAGCCATTAACAGTCAAACACTGTCTTACTGGCATGAGGATCACAGCCCATAGCCTCACTTGCTTTTGTGTGTCATTTTCATCACTCACCGCCCCGTTTGAGACGTCCATTTGCATACCATGCGCCCAACTTAAACACTATTTCTGGAGTTCACATCGAGCTCCTTGTTATGCTGTGCAGGCCTCGTCCATGTCATATGAATTAGAAGTGCGTTTTATGGTCATTTCTGTGCAGCAGGCAAAGCTCTTAAACATGCTGCGTGGCTGGAGGATGTAGTGTTTCTGAACAACATATCATGTCCCTGTACAAGTGGGGTGTTATGAGCTCTTTCAAAAGAACTCACCAAGCTGGCACTGCAGGAAACAAAAAAATGTACAGTATGAAATCATTCTTGACACATTGGGCATTGAAGCTGTTCTGAAGAATTACCAGCTAGCTATTGGTAGTGTTTACCATCAGTGGCAATAGAAGTGTCTGCCATGGATCACTGAAGCTGTACAGTGGCCACATGAACACACCACATCACAGCACACAGTGTGAACAATGTTTTCATCACAGCACACAGTATTTTTCTCTGTATTTAACCCATTCACCAAGTACAACAGTTCGCTGCCACCAATGGGACGTGAGGGGATGATACCTTGCTCGAGGGTGCCTCAGTGGTGTCGGGTGTAGTCTTTTATTTTGGATTGGGAAATTTTCTTTCTGCTTGTATGTATTGACAAAGCTGTTTCAGTGTTGTGACATTACTTAAATTATTTATATTTGAATTCCTGTATCCAGAAAGAATTCATTAGGATCACACATTTCTTACGCAAAATACTTTATGTGAATATGTTCTGGATTTAACCGCTCTTATCCAGAGCGATGTACATCACTGTTAAAGCCTGTAAATCTAGACTTAAATCAACTTCTGTTTTTAACCAAGTTGCTGACAGCTAAGTTACACATCTTAAACCCTGTCAAAAAGAAAAAGTCAGGTTAATACACAATTAAGGAAAACAGTTAAGAGGGAAAGTGCCCCAGGGTTTTTTTTTCATGATCCAGCTCCTCATGACTACATTTAGTTCCTGTACATTGCCTTCAGAATCCTAAAGACCTGGTTAGGAACAGGCACCAAGTTGGGACTCCTGTGAGATCTCTACTGAAGAACATTTTATTAATCTCACAATATTTATCACGTTTTTGATTGTGAATTGTTTAGATCACAGTCGAGAAGCAACTCAGTGGTGTTGGTGTACAGTCTGACCTTATGTCCCTACTACACTTTTCCATGGAATGAAAGTAGCCTTGTGTTGGTTCTATAAATAAAATTTGAATGAAGAAGAAAAGTTCCCAAGAAATCCAAGAGTGTTTTACTGTCTGCCTTACGTAGCGTTTGCTTTTCATTTTTTAAAAATAACCTCCATAATCTTTTCCACAGAAACGGTGCCCACATTGTGCTTTTTATTTGTATCTGCCAATGTGAAGACAGATTGGTGTAATTATAGGTTTAAAAAAACATTTTTGTCCTTAGTCCCCGCTTGAGAGCTAGTATTACACACTGTTTAGGATCACTTCTTCAGTTTTTTTTTTTTAAATTCCTTTAGTGTTGTGTTACTGGGGGGGAGAGGGGAGGGGGAGGGGGAGAGAGAGAGAGATGGACCGGCCTGTACTGCTCTAGGGTAGGTGGGATTGTGCTGTGATGAGGTGGTTGGAACTGAAGTGGGTGCTAGAACTGGGGCTAAGTAGAGGGTTGGAGCGGAGCTGAGGACTGGATCAGAGTATTTATCAGGCTGAGAGTGAAATCTGGGCTGGATCTTGGAACTGGAGTGGGTTCTGGGGTTGGGTTTGGATGGAGTGCTGAAACTAGGTCCGGGTGTGTCTCGGAAATGGTGGGGTGCGTGAAAAGGGTTCTGAGGAAATTGGGCTGAACGAATCGGAGGTTGAGTTAACGACGGTGTGATTGGGTTGTGGGGACTTGATTTGAATGATGATGGAGGTTGATCGGGCGTGTCCATAGAAACCGTCACCTTAGAACCTGTCTGCGATTTTCCTCATCTTCGTGGTCTCCTCGTTGAATTTGCGAAGGGGAGTTCGTTGAGAAATCCCACTAAGTCAAAAAGTACTGGTGGGTCCTCTGGTAGTCCACTCCCCCCCATACACGAGTTCCTCCTCTTCTGAACTCACGTACTCCAGGGGCTTGGACTGACGGGCTTCTCTTCGGCGCTGCTTTCAGTGTCCCCCACGCGTTGCTCTTTTGGTCGTGGGGAATCCACCTGCTGTGTCTCTGAGATGTTGTCCATCTGCTGTGTCTCTGTGATGGAAGCATTCTGTCACGGTACGACTGGAGCCGGATAGAGATGAGGCAAGCAAGGCACAGGCGCAGATGGACATCTGGTTAGACAGGTTTATTTTGCACTATAAACAAGAAACTGAAATGGCACGGGGGCCAGTGACTTACTAAGTAATTTCACAAGGAGAAAGAGAAATGTCCATAACCATGTATGCTTCTCCATGAAGTACAAACACCCAGTGACTGACCTATATACCCATAGTGCACCAATGGAAGGGGAGATCAAGCTCAGCTGTGTGTGATAATTAGTCCAAATGACCCGAGGCGACCCCTGTTGGTTGCAGGGTATAGGAGCATTTCCAGTCCGAGTCCATGGTGCCCTCTGGTGGCCGTGGAGCGGGACTGCGACAGAGAGTCTTTTCTAGTCTGGGTCGAGGCGACCTCTGTTGGTCGCCGGGCAGAAGGGAGTTTCCAGTCCCAGTCCGTGGCGCCCTCTGGTGGTCGCGGAGCGGGACTGTGACAATGCCATGTTTAAGGGGTGCCTTTTATTGGAATCCAGACTTTTATCTGTGCATCTTCCCTCTTCTTATAATGCTAGGTTCAGATGTCTCTGTGAAATGCATTACTTAATTGGTCTGTTCATGGTATTGTTTTTGTTTAAAGTTTTTTTTTGCTTTCCTTCAGCAAATTGAATGCATGTTTTAGTACATACTGTTCTAAGCTCCAAGCTACTCCAGCCCGTAACTACTACATGGCATGAATACAGACAGTTCAGGACAAGTCGAAGCACTAGATGCTTTGCCATTAATGTTTTGTGCTGGGTCCAGTTCCGCCTAACACATTTACAGAAAGGCCTAGAATTGTATTCCCAAGCATGTTTTGTCTTGCACTTCTGCCTGTTTCATGACCTTATCTGAGATGAGTTTTCTTTCTCATCTAATTTGGAATTTCTTCTGACCACAGCATGCTGTACTGCTTGTTGAGACCTTTTAGCCTAATTCACATTGCTGGAAAGGCTCTATTTCAATAATGCTGCAATCAAACAGGGCTGTCAGTGATTAAGTTAGGATGAGTCTAGACTAATTGATCCCAGTTATCAAATGAATCTGGTTAATTGTTTGACTTTTTTACACATCGCAAGTTTGCTGATCTACTTAGTTCTAGCAACAAAAATGAGTTATCAGCTCTTCGGTTTAAGTAAAACCAGATATATACTTGACCTTTCAGTTTACTTGGTGCTCCATGTAAGCGACATAACAGTCAAGAGATTATTCCATCCACAGTACAGTGCTTTTACTGACTTGGCATATAATTCAGAAGTTGAAGCATCATAAGTTTGTTGGTAAATTGAGTATGTGACAATCATTTCAAATGCTGCTCAGGTTATTAGATTTTAGGACCAGAACTATCTGTTTTATAAACAAATAGTCTGAATGTGTATGTGTGTGTGCATGCGCATGTATTTATCAATTTGTGAAATACCCCAGTAATGATAGTAATACCAGAAAATCTGCGTGGACAGTGAGAATATTGCTGATCCTCACAAGGAAATGTACTGATTTCATTTCATTACAAATGTAACCTTTTTAGGAAAACTAACAGAGAAGAAATATTGCATTTTGGTTGCTTAGGTTAATGTTAGGGTTAGGTAGTCACAAATATAGTAGCACCAAGGAAGCACATGCTGCCCTCCCAGTGTTGCTGTGATGTGGCAGTCCTAGTGAGTGAGTGGAACTGGACGAGACTAAAATTGGGGAGAAAACTGGGATTTTGTTTATATAGCTTCCATGGGGGTTCATTTTACCTTCACTACCTTCACATAGAGCCACACAACACACAGTTACTGTCGCTATCACCTTCCCTTAGCTGTGTATGAGTCAACAAGTGTAGGGAAATTATCTTCATCAGAAAAAAACACATGAATGCAATTGTGGCATCCATTGAACAAAGAACAAAGACTGGCATCATTTTCTCCTTCAATGTCATCATTCACTCTTACCGTGTCAGGTGTTTTGTGCTTACATGTTATACAGGAGTCCATGGTTCATTTTTGGCGTGCAGGTTCAGTCAGTGTGTGTGTACCTGTGTAATAGTGGGTGTGACGCGTATAGCTGTATGTGTATGTGTATGTTTTGTTTTCATATAGGAGGAAAAATACATCAGCACAAAAAAACTTTTCTGAAAGGGCAAACCATTTTTGGTTACTCTGAGGTTAGGAACAGAACATTTATTTTATATGTAGGCACTGTCAGAACAACCTTTTTATTGTAACGCAGGTTTTTTTAAAAATCCTTTCATTCTGAAAGTTTGGTGCTTTCACCGAACTAATGAGAGCACTGTACATTTAACATGGACGAAAGTAATGAGATGCCTGACCCCCGCGAAAACCAGCCGACACGTACAGCGACGTCATTACTTTTGTCGATATGGACAAAATTATTGGGACGCCTGACCATTACACCAAAAAGAGACTTTAATAACACTGCATTCAGATACATAGACTTTTAAATTGAGTTGGTCCCTCTTTGCAGCTGCTATAATGGTTCCGCCCCCCATGCTCTGGACTAGATAAAACAGATAAAACTAGATAAAACATGAATGCCCTGCAGTGGCAATAGCTTTGGTTTTATATTTGATTTGATTGCGTTAATGTTTAATTTGACGTTTACAAGAAACATTTTAACTGTAACGTGTAACTGTGTTAAAGCGAACACTGCTGTTAAAAAGTGTTTAAAGTGTTTGCAAACCAAATGTTATTGCACTTTTGTTCATATAGCAGTAATTCATTTTATGTATAACCATGCGAATCGTTGCCGAGCATTAATATATGTATTAATATATTATATATGTACACATACATATATAAAT
>JBBJLS010000140.1:5345627-5379399 GCA_037577275.1 Bryconaethiops microstoma | reverse complement strand
TATATATACGGTAAAGGCTTACTGTTGTTTGCTAATAGGGCCCCCACATTTATCTATACTGTTAACCCTCAGATCTTACATTCTCTTCTTAATCAGACAAAATTATACCTCTCAGCTTCATCAAATATTCATATTCATTAGACATAAGACAAATATCAACAGATATCATGGATGCCCTTTGTATTTATAACTGATTATGAATGATTTTATGATTTTATGACTTCATTTTAATTAATGACCATTAATAAGCCATTTATAAACACTTCATGAAGTTTTTTGTAAAGTGGTATTAAAGATTAGTCAATGTTAACTTAGCCCAACAAATTATGTATTTTAAAGCCTAATCTAAATTAAAATAACTTACAGAATGCATTTTCAAACAAAACACTGATACACCATTCTCCAAGAGGTCCACCACAATATGCTAGAATTACAGAGAAATGTTCCAATATGAGCCAAAACCTGCTGTACAGCATTTAAGCAAAGGTAATAACCCATTACCATTAATAAAATTCTTGGACTCAGAGCCCTCAAAGACACACACAGTAAAATAAAACGGAACACTTAAGCAGGATAAAAGTAGTCAAATATAAAATAATACAAAAAAAACAAGAAAAACACAAGTTAAGCAGGACACTGAGCAACGACAGCCATCCTCACTGGCGCCATCTTGAACGTCAAGTGGACCTTGGACAGTATCAATATATTGCAAGAGCCTCGCGTTTGAGTATGTTTACATGTGATAACACCTTAGGTGAAGAGAACCACAACACCTTTGATAAACACTGGGTTAATCTTTGGCTTCACATAAATGTTCTGCTCTCATCCAGACGTTCTGCAAGAAACTCTTGACTTACAGCAGCACTTAAACTCGAAAGCCCTTCTGTTTGATGGATGATCCCGTACATTTAACTGTATCCAACTATGAAACTGTTTAGGGATTGTCCCATATTTAATTCATGGTCTTTACAGCTGTGGGTCAGCTGGAGAGTTAATGTGTTTTTCAGCAAATTGTGAATCTGGAAATCTTAGGATGGAAATGAGATAATACTTAATTTGTACTTTTACATTATATTACTACATTGTTCCATTTGGCTTTTAATGTTTTATTCATAATATCCATCTATTGTAGTGCACACTTGTGTTTTGCTGGTGCACATTGGCTCTAATAGACCTTTAGATCCATTCATAAATGCTACCCGCTGTCTTATAGTACGTGGTACAAATGTTGGGTAAAACTGAGGCTCACTCTTGTCTGACTGAGGACATTTCCTCCTTCCAGTGGTCACTCTGTTCCCTGTAGCTTTCCAGCTCATCTTCCAGGGCCAGAATGGAGGCGTTCACCTTCTCTCGCTCTTCCTCAATCTCCTGCTGTGACTAGAATAAACAAAAACAGGGTATTAGGATATTGTGTACTTACATCTGCAGATGCAATGCAACATGATTATTTTTTTAGGGTCTCAGGACTTATTTGACTAAATCCAAGTCAGGATAGACAATTTCAGAATGTAAAAATAATATGACCTATCAAACCTCTCAAAATGCCAGGGGCTCATGTAAGTGGCTGACTGAGTATCTGAGGCTAAAGATAAATTACTCTTAAAAAGCAAGAAAACACCTATTTTATAAAAAGATATATGCAGCTAGTAATTTTCCTGCTTAAAATGGGGAACTGCTGAAGCCAACATAAGACAATGGAGGACTAAGAAAAAACAAGCAAAACCCTTGCATCAATATAAGATCAGATGCTGATAAAGCCATAATTATAAATAATACACATACTAATCAGGATTTTGAAACATAGAATAGAAACTTTGATTAGACCTGATGAGTATCTTTTTCCAGACCACGGTAATCTCAGATTATTACCTCGTCACATATCATCTTCATCTTAGCCATAATATATGTATGTCCCTCACTGGTCCAACAGTTGTTAGTTTTATTGAAGCCTCCCAGTCAGCTTAGATTTTTACTGTCCTCTGACTCAGGCTCCGCATGTTCGCTGTTTTTTTTCTTGTCATTTAAGTCAAAGTGAACTTTCTCATATCAATCAGTTATCCATGACATAGCGAGCGATGTAGCAAGCATATATAGCTTGAAGCTCACTCGCAAAATGCCCTCCTTCGAGATAACTCTGGAGTCGGCATGGATTTCCTCTCATTCTTGCTACTCACTACTGGACAGGTAAACGCTTGGGGACTCTATGAGAGCCTACTGCTAGCCGATGCACCTCTAAGCAAGCCTTGGCACGAATGCACTACAAGTAGCCTGGCCTTTGACGATATCCATTTCACCGTGAACATCTACTGTCAACGCTCCCACCTTCTTCTTGAGCAAGCTCGGAGAACGGGCGATTATTTCCCCGCTCATCCTGCGACCGCGAGCCTGACAGAGTTGTGCCAGCTACATGGTCTACTCCCTGTACATCCACAGTACCAAATATTTTTTTCATATGGAAATGTGGCTGAATTTACGTTAATATTTATGTTACAAAATCAGTAAATTATATTTTTTGTAACAATTTAGCACTTAAAATGTATGAAAATGTATATATAGCCACGGAAAAAGCTGTGACGCCTGGGCCTCATCCGCCACGCCCCTTCGTCTTTGTGCAGGGTTTATGTTTAGCAACCCAGCATGAGGGCAAGCGGGAATGTCGGATGAGGCCCAGACGTCACAAAAGAAAAAAAATAAATGCCAATTATATCTGCAGTTTCCGCGTTAGTGCGGGAGTTTCAGCGAACAATTATTAGTTTAGTTCTCAGAAAGAAATCTGTGTTGGACTGAAACCACGACAGCTGATCCGCATTAAAGTGGGGGTTTACTGTATATACATGCTACATCACTCGCTGTTTCATATATAACTGACTGGTACTTAATTTCTCAGTCTACAGTTGCCATAGCAGAGCATTATCTACTTGTAAATATCCTCGTAGCTGTCATCCACTACATCACTACACATAACCACGGTTACACTCGTAACCAGCATTTTCCAGTGAATTACAGCAGCAATGGGCAAAAACAAATTTATAAGACAAAGGCACTGTGCCAAACAGGGTACAAGTGAAATTGGACACACTACTGGCAGCAAGTTGAACATGAATACTCATTTGAAACAGCATCACCCAACATCGCTGATACAGAGAAAAAAAAAAAAAAAAAAAGAGTGGAGTGCAAACCTGCTAATTCAGACCAGGCTAAAGCAGTAAGAAATTTGACAGGTGTTTTTATCATATTGGATATGAAGTCATACTCTGTAGTAGAGTTTTAAAACCATACAGAACGTGATTGAGCCTTGGTATGACATTCCCTCTTGCTATATCCTCATATTGCTATAATGTCCTGATAGATTTGGTGTCAAAACTTGGTGTAAAATGCATTTTCTTCTATTTAACTCTCAGGGTATCCTGGGGATTTGTTCACATTACACTGGATCCTGGAGTTCCTGTGTATCTCTGTACCTGTGACACATGTTCCATGCTCTGTCGAAGTGCCTCCATGTCTTGGCTATACTGCTCTCTCAGAGTCTCCATCTCTCTGTCGTGGGAAGCCACCTCATCTTTCAGTGCCCCCTTTAGGGCGGTCAGCTCTCTCTCTCTCATTCGCAGAGTCTCCTCCTGCTTCTGGCGCAGCATCACAGTCTCGGCCAGCTCTGCCTGTACTGCTATTAAGTCCTGTCAGAGTTTCAAGAGTGTAAGGCAAATGAGGGGAAAACTACACATGATGTTCAGCTGTGTGTATTTAATTTCATGCTCAAAAGAGTCAAATCACCACTCCTAAGTTTTAAATCAATATTCAAATATTATGCTAGTACTGTATTTCAAAACATATTTAAAATAATAGCTGCATAAAAGTAAGACTTTTAGTGTGTTTAAAAGAATGAACAGTATCACCAGATATGATGGAGAAAGCTGCATACCGTGTGCAGTGAGTCGGTAGGAGTGTTCTCTGATACTCTTCTCAACTCTTCCTGCAGTTGAGCTAGCTGATCCTCCTGCTGATGTAAGCGAGACTCCAGTGCCTCCTTCTCCATGCACAACTCCAGCAGTCTGAGTATAGCAATGGCAGGTCAGTCCATAAGATATGTGAATCAATCTTATGGAGTTTTATGATGTGAAACAATAGAAACCAAAAAATGCATCCATATATAAACCTAGTAAAGCTACCTATTTTGTTGAGAGTCATTCAGGTAGGCAGTCAAAATATTCTTCTGCCATTTCTAAAAGGCAGACTTAAAAAAAATAACACAGGTCAACAAAAAAAAGATTTTTGTAATCATCAGAAACCAAAACACACTTTTCTAAACCATTTTTCCATGCTGATTTCAGATCTGCTTTCGTTTTTCTTCAGTCAAACTTTCTCAATTATGAGTAATAATAGATTATCACAACTAGCTTCATCACAAAAACTGTACATGCTAGGGAAAAACTAAACATAGATTTGAAATCAGCATAAAAAACAGTACAAAACCCATATAAACTTATCTCTGATGATTTTGACCTGTTGACCTGTGTAATTATCTGATTTTTTTCAAGTGTACACACACAAACACAATTGTGTCTTACTGGTCCTGGGCATGCTGCAGTTCTCTCTTGGTCTGGTCCAGCTGCTGCTGAAGCTGTTTGTTCTTCTTCTCTGCCTCTTCTATAGTCTTCGCATTATTGCCTACCAAAGTTGTGTCAGGGCTCTGAGAAATTTTTTGAAAATAATTTCTTGTTGCACCACTTAGAATAAGAAAACAGAGGACATTTCTAAATATATTACATATACTGTATTTAAAAGCATAATTGAAGATTCTTGCACAACATGCAAAGAGAAACTGCTATAATGTATTGCTCTGAACTCTCAAAAACTGAGATTACATTTTCTTCTTCATTACTACTATTAGAGTATTCATTAACTATTTAAAGTGTTTGCATAGTATCTTTGACACTTACAGCTACAATATCTGTTGACGTACAAATGTAATGCGTCATGTAATTTTTTAAGCTGCCAGCATGACACTTCTGTCATGCTCTTTTCCATGGCTTTCTCCCTCACACAGACACAAAGGCTGTATCTCAAACTGCATGCTACCACACTATATAGTGTGTTAAAACAGTATGTAACTATTAGAAAAGCAATCAGTAATGCAGTATGTGAATTATAGAAGCGTGTGGTTTGGGATGTAGCTAGAGAAAAAAAAAAGAAAGAAAAAAAAAAAAAAACTCATTTACATACATACATACATACATACATACATACATACATACATACATACATACATCACACAGACTCTATTGCATCACACACTAACTAATTGTTCCGAGGTCAGATGACTGCAGACTTTTTCTCATTACATCCGTGCAAACAACCCAGCTAGTAGAACACAGGGTGGAACAGAAACTGGCAATTGGAGTCTGCTAGGGGGCACTGTCATGTTCTCTGTGTTCCTGCTCTACATATGCAATTCCCAACGTCCCAAATATGAAACTCCACCAACAAACCCTGTAAATTTCAGTATTTTCAAGCCATTTGTCATTAAACCTGCATTTTCCCATTTTACTAAACATACTAGCAAAGCGCTTATTGCGACGATGCACTTATTTCTCTCTTTTGCTAATAGTTCTTCTCATTTGGTCTGGAATGCTAGAAAAATTCTCAATGATGTGACAAATATTATTGAATACTTTTTAAGGCATTTTATTAATAAATTAAATTTTAAATATTTAAGACATTTCAAGACTTTTTAAGAACCCGCGGCCACTTTGCAGAAGCTCCGAAACCCAATAAAAGTATTCAGGATAACCCTAGTTTTGTGTGTAGCATATACAGGTGGAATAAAATCCAGATCTGTTGGAAATGTTTTTTAGTGTCAAAATGAAACTAAATAATAAGTTAATAAGTGTTTTTAAAAAGGTACATCATGTCAAAAGCGTTTCAGAGGAGATTTCAAAATACTGAGATACATTATGTATCAAGATATAGCCTAAAAATATTAAGACAGTATTTACATGCCATACTGTCCAGCAAATGCTGAACACTGAATCAACAAAAGACACAAGCCACCTATCTTGTAATAGAAATTCACAAAATATATTAAACTAAATTTATTTTAGTTATGTTAACATTTCTGGTTGAACTGAACTGAGATGGCCTATATTTTCAAACATTAAACCATTTGCCCTTTTAGCACAGGAACCTTCAAGAGTAGTGGTTAAAGGTTTACAGGGCCACAGAAGATTTTCAGATTTCAAATTGGGACGCAAGTTTGGGAATATCTATTGAAGAGTTTTGATACTAATCATCATCAGAGATTGTACCACCTTAAACTCGATATTGGCTACAACATTTTCATTTCAATCTGTTGCTGCTAAATGACCCTGGTCATCTCTAGGATTTCACGGTGGACAGCTTGCAAGGGCAACCAGACACTCATTGGATACATGCGCTGTTGTCACTGTTGCTATAACAGCCACTTTTGACTACTCTGCATCTGCTAGAAGGATTCACTATCAGTGAAAGATGATAGTAGGGCTTTCCTCCGATTACTACTCTAGAACATCAAAATTCAAACTTACATTTGTGATGATACTGTTTGTGTCACCAGCAAGAGAATACCATTCAAGTACAATCAGGACCTAAATGCTTAAAAGACAGGAAAGGCTAATCTCATTTAGAAGTTTGAAAATGTTTAACATTTAAAACTTCTAAATGAGATTACGTTAATCCCTTCAGGGGTACTCTATGTAGATTGCATTTGCTTTGGCATTCTTAAAGTCTTGTATCAACTATTATAGAACATACACCTTCTGGTCAAAAATATGGGGACACCTGACCATTCCAAAATTACATATGATCTTGATGTGTGCAAAATGTTTGCCCATTCAGTCAAAAGAACATTTGTGAGAGGTCAGGCAGTGGTGAGAAGGCCTGGCTTGCCATCAGTGTTCCAGTGTTCAGCCCCAAGGTGTTGAACTGGGTTGGGGTCAGGGTTCTTTGCAGGCCACTGGACTTTCTCCACCAAAAACCTCAAATCATGTTCTTATGGGCCTAGTTTTGTGCACAGTGGCCCAGGCCTGCTGGAACAGAAAAGGTCTTTCCTAAACTGTTCCAGAGGCAGCAGTTTTTTTCCCCAAACAAATAGGATTCCACTTGTGTAAACAGTTGATCTTAGTCTTCAAATGACTGGTTAGTTATGAGAGGTCAGCATCTGCTTGGTTAAAGAGCAAACCAGCAGTCAAACCAGACCTATGTGAACATTACTGATTCCTGTTTTATGCCAAGTTGGCCACAACTACTGGAATCTTGTCAGTTACGCTCTTATTATGTTTTGCGCTAAGACCACCAACATTCCTTTTAATGGTCGTTAAAAGGAAATAAATGCTCAGATACTAATCAATACTAAAAATAACTATTTGGAAGTATTTTGCATTTGAGGCAAATAACCAGGTAAAAGCTAAGAATGATGATATGCCTACATGCAAACAATGCTAGCACAACAAACTTGGGAAAGCATCGAACAATTATCATGAATGTTAACCTGGCTAGCACACACGTTAATGTTTAACTTTGAACTATTAGCCAATGACCACATTATCGTTAAGGTAGTGGTTAGTGGCTATGGCTAATAAGAAAGATTATGTGGGAGCTAGACGGCAAACTGTCTGTGTGTATTTAATATTATGTGCACCTTCCAGTCTCAGGTTTTTTGAACAGGTCTAGCTAAAACACTGTTTTACAAAGATGTTGATGTGAACTAGTCTGGCAAGATTTATCTGGTTCACTGTTCTACTATACAACACGCAATGCATGGTTGAGGACACTTTTTTTAAAAGTTAATTTTACTTGTCTTTTTTATTTGACTAGCCTTAATATTTAGTGGTCTTATACTGCATCTGACAACCTAAAATATCGTTGTTATTGTTGGTGGTTTGCATTTGTTTTTTGGGGATATTTGCACTACCTAAGAGAATCCTAAAATATTTAAAATAATTATTACAATTATATCATTGAATACAACTTAAAAATATCACTATTTTTTTTATCCTTTTCCCACCGTCGTGTCAAAAATGGCATTGGGAATCAGGTTTTTAAAAGGGTATCAGTATTGAACTTGAAATTCTAATACGGTGATAACCCGTGCACAAATTTAACAGTCCGATGTGACATACTCTTTTGTTCATGACGCTGAATGCTAGCTAGTCACCATTAGCTAGTAGTTGCCGATCATGCACACTGTGACAAAAATGAGCCTTTCAGAGCAAGATGTTGCTGGATTAAAAAAATGTTCACAGGTAGTTATTAAATAATAGTTATTCAACAAAATAGTTTTTTTAGTCAAAATAGTATGTATGCTGAGCCATTATGTAACACTTTGTTCCAAACAAAGTGCCCCGAAGTGCATGTGGAAAAATCAGAATGTATTTTAATTTATACCCATTACTCAACGAAGCACTCATCTAAGAATAACTAACCTAAAAATAATTAGACAGAGCCCGTCATGTGGAAAACATCACAAACTGCTGTGCCTTGATTACTTTGTACTAATGAAGCTCTTTATGAGCTGCCTCAGCAACTCCAAGCACCATTGCATTTACTATGCCTTAATAAACACTCATATAGATGTGACTAGAGAAGATGTCTGGTATTAAAAAGTCATTAAAGCTGCAACACAGACATATGAGCACCCCGCTACTGAAGAGAGGCCTCCCCTCAAAGCTACTTGCTCCTGCTCTAAATCAATTATTGATGCAACCCAAAGACTCTTAACCACAAGGCCCT
Source organism: Bryconaethiops microstoma (assembly GCA_037577275.1). Taxonomy (NCBI): domain Eukaryota; kingdom Metazoa; phylum Chordata; class Actinopteri; order Characiformes; family Alestidae; genus Bryconaethiops; species Bryconaethiops microstoma. The sequence goes on along the minus strand of JBBJLS010000140.1, from coordinate 5,370,636 downwards.
AATCAGCTTTCCATATTAGAGCGACAGTTGCCAAGCTACCACAAGGGGATGATTCATATACAAGAGAGTTTATGCAAACAAATAGTCAAGTTATATCACACACCTCACAAGCACCAACCACTGCCATTCTGACTGTACTTCCTCTTCACATACACAGACAAAAGTGGCTGAGTTCCATTCAGCGCTAAGAAATGCAAACTGATTTGTGAATGCGAGCATGCCTACCTTCACCCCGCTGAACCTCTCGTGAATGAGGCTGGCTTTGTGTTTCAGTGATGCCTCACTCTCAATAGACCTGAGGATGATGGGCAGAAAATAGAGAAATGAAGAATCAATGGAAGAATTTTTCTCCAGACACAGCAAGTGTTGAAAGATACCGTATAATAAACAAAATTGCCATGGTATCATGAGGAAAACTATGGTTCACTGAAAAAGTGGCAATATAAATAGTTGTGTTGAGGAATAACACTGCATTTGTGACAGTTGCTGATCAAAAGAGAAAGAAATCCAGTTTACCCCTCTCGGAGAATGTTGTAGATGGCATGTTTGGCTTGAGCTTCCTCACCGTTCGTTAATTCTGTACTTTCACTTTGGCTTTTTAGAAGATCAGGGGTCATCTAAAATCAAGACAAGAAGGTTTAAACACTCTGGTTCATCACACATGAATATTGTCTCAAAAACAAAATAGGTAGGGTGTCCACTTTTGGTCACATAGTGTAAATTATATTTCACTCATTTGAAAATATTTCATCCATTTATATTCTATAATTTAATTTCGAAGGCACCGAACAGTGGTTTCTGATTAGTTCTAAACAGAATCTAAAAACAGCATCAGAGCTCCTCCTCAATGGAACAAATGAAGGTTTTGGTAAAGATATTTCTAATATACAGTCAATGTATCTATTGACTTATTACAAATGTGTTAAAATGAGAAAAAAACATTTTGTGGCCTAACAAACAGATGCTAAGGGACACCTATACTGACTGACATGGAAATAAATGAGAGAGCTTGTGACAGCTGCACAGAATGGTTCTGGTACACAAATAGATATTTCTATAATCTACATAAATACTAACCGGTTTCTTTGGTATGGCAGATGGCACTTCCTTGGCCAGAAAGTTCTTTGGTGCTTTATTGAATGTGACTGGCTTTTCAACAGAAACAGCAGGGACCTTTGTGAACGAAGCAGGGCTTCGTCCAAGACTGCTATAGGCTGTGGGTTTGGGAGAGTTAAGAGTGGAGGCTGTGTTGGGGGTAGCAGGAGCATAGGGGTTTATGGTTGGTGAGGAAGGAGGCTCTTCTTTCTGTTCCCTGCGTGCATCCAAGCTGCGAGAACGCTTTCGCTCATCAAACTGTAGCCGCGTGCGAGCTCCAGAGCGCCCTCTCATCTGACTTGGAGTGCTGGATGTGGCGTTGTTTGGGTTACTGCTGTTAAACTTACTGATGAGTTTATTAATAGGAGCTAAAGATTTGGTGTCGATGACTTCGACTGCGCTTTCCTCAACGGGTGTAGGAGGTTCTGGGAAAGATTGTGTGAAGGTATTCCCTTTCTTCTCACTCAGAGGTCCATTTAACCGTATTCCATTCATGGATGTCCCAGTACCGTTCCACCCAACCCGCCTGAGTCCCGCCTCATTCAATTCTCCAAAGTCTTTCTCCTCTACGCCACTAACTGGCAGTGTAGAGGCGGGCCGTTCTGCGGTAGCTCCCTCCAACTCCCCTTGACTTCCTGCCTGTCCATCACCAGGCGGCCTCTTCAAAGGACTCCCAAATTCAACAGGCTCTTCCTCTGGCAAGCTTGCATGCCCTACTGGGTCATAAGGGTTAGGAGTCTGAGCCCCATCTCTCGGAGCTCGGGACAGGCTGCTGAATGGGGAGGATTGTCCAAGGGCTGAATTCTGTGTCTGAGGTTGGGTCTTCAGCTGGACTCCATAAGAGTCACCCTTCTCTCCATCCTTCAGTACAACATAAGGTTGCCCTGAAATGCCCTGAACTCTCACTGCAACTCCATACTTATTGGATGGAGATCCACCAACTCCTGTACCGCCGACTCCTCCAGAGCCTCGACTCCTCTCAGCATAGCCCCCACCTGTGTCACCCAAGTCTTTGATAAAGCGGATCTGGACCCCATAGTCCAGAGGAGGCTTCCTGTCTGCTGAGAGGGAGCTCATTGTGACTCACTATGAAGACAGGGTTATAAATGTTAATGAATGAATTGATATCCTTAAGGTCATATTATAATAATGGAAAGAATGAAACACTAAGTTAAACACTTAACACTCACAGAACCATAAAAGTAATATTTCAAAATAGTTTGTTTTGTTTTTTAAAAACACTCCTCTGACCTCCACCATTATGAATCAATACATTGTGAACGCCATCTTTACATATGCCTGAACATTATCAGAGCAAATCTAGCCATGTTTTCAATGAGTGGTATGGAGACAGTCCTCTTGCCTAATCAAAGCAATTAATTAATCAAGGATGACTGTTAGACTACATAAAGTGACAGTCAAAATTAACAATAGTTGCAAAACTAAAAAAAAAATTAAAAAATTTAAAAAAAACCACAAAAAAATATGACAAATGACAAATGATAGACACACTGACACACAGAACTGTGGTAACAATATACCGAACAGACCACAATGATCATATTTAATTGAAAACGTCTAAAGTCTTATTCTCACATAGCACTAAGCTGATTTAGTCGTTTAAACATTCACTAAATATTTACTAATACTACTTGTTTAAAAGTGACACAGCTCCAAGAATCTGACATTAGCTTTAGTAACACAGCACATGTTCTGTCCCAGGGCTATGAGTTAACCACTGTTACTGAAAGTTTCATCCTCATTATACTTACTAGGTGCAGAGTGAAAGAGAGGGAAGGAAAGCAAGAATGATCATGTGTTTCAGTCGTTCGGTGCAGTAGGTGTGGCAGTTGGTCAGATTAGGTTCTGGTACATTCCTCACTTTTCCCTATTCCTCTTTGTGTTGGTATTGAGTTTCATAGAATGCACGCACACACATGATGCCTAATAATCAGCTGGGTGTTACGGTATGGGTTTAGGAATTACAATTACTTTATCCTACAATCCACTATTTTACATTGAAATAAATCATTCAAAACAAATGCATCAGAATTCTAGTTGTTTATTTGAAGACGATCTGGGACAAATTCACCCTACTGTCCAAAAGCATCAGATGCAGGACGATGTCTCCTTTTTCCTCCTTGTCTACTTGTATTGTCTTTTTATTTTCTCAGTGTACTTATTCAAGCCCTGTGCTTGTTTTTCATAGTTAATACACATCTGCACTCTACAGGTTATCCTGCTAGCATGGCAGATTACGAGGGAATGTACTATCAGGGCCGGGCATATTCAAAATGACAATTTTCCCTAAATATATCAAGTTATAGTATGAGAGCATATATTTTCCTTATAGACCCAACATAACTTGATTTGATAGTCCCGTTTTACCTCCTTCTCTTGAAATTATCTTTCAGGAAATGTGCCCTCTGTGTTGTAACTGTTTACAAATAAATGCTTCCTTTGTTGTTCTATTTATCTGTACTATTTATTTTCTTCAAAACATCTAACATATAGTGAAGTTTTTGTTGTTTATCATGGCCACTAAAGCTAAAAATCATTTCTAAGAGATATCCAGTTACAGTGGTCACCAAAGCGACTAAGCATTCACTAAAGCACCTGGTAAGTATTTACTTTTCGATCAGTAACCTCTCTCCTTTTAATTAATAACCAGTTGTAATGGGGGGCTGGGTTACACTGTAACAAGCCGTGACCTGATTAGGTATTAGGCTTGACCAGCCATTCAAAATCACACCCAGTCTTACACGCATAGCCTGAATTCCAGACATTCTTGCCATACATATCCAGCTCCATGTGATTTCAGAAGTTTCAGGAGCAGACTTGGGATGGTGACACTGTCGGGTCTCAAAAGAAGACGGAAACAATATGGTGAAGGTGGAGTTGCTAACCTGGCTTCTGCCTGATTATTAACACATTGGTGTTGCCAACTGGATATATTTTGAACTACAGTAACAAGTTTACTTACAACTATGGTTATGAAACCTTAATACTATTTTTAAGGGGGAGTTTTTGAGAACAAGTATTTAGATACTCAGTTGAAAATACCATGATCTGTAAACTGCTACTTGGTCCAGCCCTAGCAGTTTGATTTGTCTGTAGGTAAATTACAGCTCAGTATGAAAATCTGGGCTACCATTTTTACATACAGACAATCCATAGTCATTTTTAGGGAAATACATTACACTATAAAACTCCCTGATACAGGTATTGGCATCCTTATTTAATGTTTAGGCCTATCATATTTTATGACGAAAAACACATCGTTATTATTGGTACCTCCTCATTCTGCAACCCCTTTGCCAGCAGAACAGTACTGAGCTCTCTCTTGTAATGTTTTATATGACGAAAGAACACAGGAGAATGTCTTCAATGTCTTATGTGTACTCTCTTCTTGAGCTCAACTTGGGCTTTCAGATGGATTTAGGTCAAGGGACTTGGATGGCCATGGCAAAAGCTTGATTTTGTGTTCAATTTACATTTTAGTGTATTTTGATCAGAATTGGAATCAGCATCAGAAAACTTTATTGATCCTGGAGGAAATTGCTTATGTAATGACTGCAAAGACACCATGACTTTGTGACAAGAACAATATAAAATATAAAGTCTAAACAAAATCTAAAAGAAAATCTGTAGAAAAAAGACTCAATATGAAAATACACTATGCTATATACAGAAATGCTGGGTATAAATGGTATGTGCTTTGGATCAGTGTCCTGCTGGAAGATACGATCATAAAATTTTAGATTCTTAACAGCGGCAACATTTACATTTACGGCGTTTAGCAGACGCATTTATCCAAAGCGACTTCCATTCCCTAACTACAGTGGACAGTCTCCCTGGAGCAACTTGGGGTTAAAGGTCTTGCTCAGGAACCCAGTGGTGGTGCTGAAGGTAGGAATCGAACCCATGACCTCTTGGTCCAGAGGCAAGTACCACTAGGCCACCACCACCCCAACCTGATTGTGACTTTAAATCACCTTTCACTTTATGCTGTGCCTTGCATTGCAGATGCTTTACCACAAAAAAATTAAAGTGCTTAATTTTTGTTTGTCTGACCACAGTACCCTGGTACAAAAAAGTTCCAGTCGCATCTGAAAAACTCAAAGCCTTTTGGCCTGTGGTAAACAGATAGGAAAGGATTCTTTGTAGAATACCTTCCAGTTTGTTGGTATGAACAGGGATGCAAATTCAACTGGCATAAATTTGGGCTATCAGTAGCTAACACATTAATAACTAACTGGTGGTCTGGTAGTTAGGAAGTTGCCCCTCCGATCAGAAGGTTATGTGTTTGAATCCCAACACTGCTAGTGTCATCACTGAGGTTCCCTCGAGCAATGTACCGTCCCCACACACTGCTCCCCGGGCGCTCCTCGTTTGGTGGTAGCCCACGGCTTCACTTGGTGAATGGGTTAAATGCAGAGAACGAATTTCACACTGTTCACACTGTGTGCTGAGGTGTGTTCACACGTGACTATAAGGGGTCACTTTACTTCCATTTACTTTATGCCAAGATAGCATAAGCTGGACTAATGTCCCAACAACAATGTAAAAACATGTTGCTCTTGGATTTGTTTTGTCTGGACATGAGACAATCAAGCAAAGCAGACATTTAACTAAACCTACGTTAAAAACTGACCTCCAGAGACTGCCCTATGCAGTTTTCACGCTTCTCGGGTGAACTGCATGTGCCAAGCAGAAAGAACTCGGAAGCGTTTTTTCTGCTTTTGTCCTAAAAGCTCAGAGGTGTCTTTGACTGTCCTCATTGACGCTGCTGACAGAATAGCCTTACATCCCCTTCTAGGCTGGTTTATGATATTTTTGAATTTCTAACTGCTAATATGAACATTTTAAGTTGCTATTTTCTTCTACTCATTCTCTAATTTTCCAAGGCAACACATTTTTGGCTTACTGCAAGATAATGCTCTTAAATCTTTGCCATGGTGAATATCTAAGTTGTTATTTTTATTTATTTTATTTTTATTTTTAAGGCCCCGTGTTTCACTGAAACAGGAAATAATTGATGACTGCTTAAAAATGTCCTTAACACTTATAGCAACTTAAATTAGTTAAATATGTGAGGAATGATACACTCTGAGGGGACATTTTGTTTTAAAATATGATTTTTACACTTGTGGTTCCTTTATTCTCAGACTAAACTTTAACCATAAGGTATTTTTTCTATTTTCATTACAATATTACTATAAGTGATGAAGTGAATATTTTATAAGCCTTTTTAATCATTTTTAGTGAGGGTGCAAATCATTCTGGTGGGCACTGTATTACAGAACCCAATAATCCACCTCAAATCAATACCTAAGACAAACTACCATCACAACACTGTTTTCAGTAGTTGAATTTGCCATGTTTTGAATAGATTGGATAGCGCCAGTTTAAGTCCTAAAATTATCTCACGGCCTCTGTTTACAGGAAAAGGCACATTAGCTACTATTCTTGGTCTTCAGTCATAAAGGCTCTCTACTCATAAACAAATGAATGTGTGTCCATGTTTCTTTACAGTTATTGTGATTTACTTACATACAGCCATTGATCTGAACAACAAATGCAGGAAACTAGTCAGGATATGCTGAATAATAACATTAACTTTCACCTGGCTTCACTCTCAGAAATGATGGTGTCCTCATCAGAAGGAATGTCACTGGACAGGACCATCAGGTCTCCGTGCCATCTACCCCACCACCCTCAGAATGAACAAACAAACAAGCAAACACACACACACACAAACTGTTCTAATTTTGCTTGTTTATCTAACCTGTTTTTTCCTAGTCTGTCAGTCAATGGCATTTTAGTGATACATGATGATATCAGAATCAAAACATATCAGGAGATGTTTAGATTTGATGCGTTTTACAAACCAATACTTAATGGTCTATTTTAGCTGTATTCTGGCAGAACTGATCATTTAGGCAAAGCTGGACTACTGTGCTAAAATATCTGCATTTCATTCATTTCACTACCCTCAGACAGATAAATGTAGCATCAAATAAATAAATGTTAAATTTATCTGTAATGTTAATTTCAGAGAACACAATTCCAAGCTCAGAAGCCTCAGCTTGTGGTTTTCTCGGATGCCTAAAATGTTTGCACAGTCCCGTATAAATTAGATTTGAACAGAATTTTAATATTCTAATGACAGTAAAGTGTAAATACTATCTGTTCTTAAATTTTGAAGCTGCAATTCAGCATTATACTAGTTAATATCTCCAGGTCTAGGGTTTGTAAATGCCAAAATATAATCATCTCTACATATCTGAACACTTTAAAAATAAAATGATTAATTATCCTGAAGACAATACAATGCAGTTTTTTCCATTTAGGAGAAGTTCATGTTTTGTACATAAACCATTTGGAGAACAAAGAATGTGTTCATAGTATTTGTAATCTTTTACTGGTGAGTTTTACACAGAGATAATTTGTGTGTTCCGACATCAAAGCTAACAGGTATGGAGTTTCACATTCTTTAACCATGTCGGCACCCTCAGGGTTGTTATTTGTCCTCACAGCTGTTACTAGTAAAAAAGAAAACAATGAAACCACTTGTTATCTCTGGTCTAAACAGCGCTGTTTTAAGATTGCCACTCAAGTGCTACCAATGTTTTACAAAAGCGATTCTGTACAAATCCACAAAATCCAAAAGTGAGGAGACTCAGCTTACAAAAGTGGGGTGGGACAAAAAACGTATCATCATGGAGGACAGTGTGTTGATATTTCATAATTAAATTATTATGTATTAAACCCACTGTTGGACTAATAGATTGCCATGCATTTCTGTCTGCATAAAGCATGTTGTGAAATAATTTCTTTGTCTATTTCACACACAAACAAAATATATTTATAAATCTATTTATTTATTTATTATGGGGAAGGTGAGAGAGGGGGTGAAGTGGAGGGGACCAAATAAGAAACTACACTTATAGATGGATACAGTATATACATAGATATGTAAATGTAAAGGCATATATCTTCTGAATGTTGTTTTGTATATTGCACTATTCTGGTGTGCTTCAATTATTAAAAGACTAAAGTGAGATAAACAAAGTGCAACCACAGTTCTATACTGACATGTAATATCACAACAATGTAGCTTCTTAGTGCCCGGATATAATAATTCTACACTGAGAAACAGACCTGTCTGGATGTAAACAAAGGGTACCTGATGGGGACAACAGGAATGGCTGGATTTTTTTATGTAAAAGGTGGTATGACATAGGGAAATATCTCGGCCAGGATATCTGACAGACTTTATTTACAGAGTGTGTGTGGCCAGGCAGCAGGTTTTCTGAGAGCTGCAGCTTCTCAAACCCATCCAGCAGGTCTGTCAGTATCGGTGGTGGGATCGAAACTCACAAACTCTGATCTCATTTCAGCCTTGACTGAAACAGAGGCTTCATTCACAAGAGGAGTATTGGTAAACATTAGTTACCCTTTAGACCTGTTGATATATTTCTACCTTTGTGTGAAATGCAACTGGAAACTGACTATATGTTAAAAGGCCTGTAGAAAATAGTGAATATTATTGTCTATGTGTGGAGCCCCTATGGTCATTAAAGGCTTCAAAATATAACATTATAAGCTTCTCTACAAGAAAAAAAGTGAAGCCTCGAATAAGGTATTTTATTCGTTTTCAGGAAAAATGCTCTTAGTAAGGCAGCAATAAAGCAACAAGTGGTCAATTAAACAGCAAAATAAATGAATTTAGCAGAGGTGAAGGCTTGTAATGCGCTTTAAACACCTGCAAGAACAAACAAACAAGAGCAACTACCAGGCACTGAGTAAACACTGGGGTCCCATTAGTCTTACCAGTTAAACGAGGCTACTCCAGTCCTCCCAACCTGAAAAACGACGATAAAAACGAGTTCCACTCCAGCCTCACTCTCCTGGCATGAGGTTTCGAGATGTTCTCCTCGGATGAGGATGGAGACTTCTGTCAGTCACAGAAAAAAAGAAGAAAAAAATGTCCTCCACTACAACCTGTTGCATTTGCGTCAGCTCTCACTAGTCCCACCCCCGGCCTCTCTGATTGGACACGCTGGTTTCAAAGACGCCCGCTCCTATTGTTTATTGGCCAAAGGATACTGTCAATCAAATACGAAAATTATAGTATTAAAACTAAGGGCCGATGATTTGCATCGTACTCACGACATCAAGATATAATTTGTTTTAACTGCCCTTATAATATGGAAATAACCAACAGTATAACCCTTGTAGCCTGCAGATACACTATATGGACAAATGTATTGGGACCAGTACACAAACAGGGACTTTAATGACACTGCATCCAAATACATAGATTTTAATGTTGAGGTGGTCCCCCCTTTGCACCCATAACAGCTTTAAGTCTTCTTTGAAGGCTTTCCATAAGATTTTGGCGTTTCTGTGGAATTTTCTCTCCATTTGTTCTGTAGAGCATTTATGATGTCAGGCACTGAAGTTGGATGAGAAGGTCTGACCCACAATCTCAGTTCCAGTTCACCCCAAAGGTGTAGGATGGGGTTGAGGTCAGGGCTCTGTGGGCCAGTCAAGTTCTTCCACACCAAACTCATCCAGCCACGTCTTTATAAAGCTTGTTTTTATGCACTGTGACACAGTCATGCTGGAATAGAAAAGGTTCTTCCCCAAATTATGTCCACAAATTTGAAGCATGGGGTTGTTCAGGATTAAATCATTAAGAGGTGTCCCAAACCTTTGGTCCATATAGTGTATGAAAAAGTATGATTTCAAAGTACTATTTTTAATCTACACAATTTAAGACACGGTGAAGTGTATCATTTGAAACACCTCATTTTCGCACTACCAAGAGCTGAATAAAAAAAATCTTAGACAAGGTGTGTCCAGCACAGTTTGATGGTTCTCCTATTCAAACACATTCACTAAACCTGGCAATTAACTGGCGAGGTGAACCAGGTGTTTCTGAGCAGGGAAATCACATTGGTTTGGATTGAGGCTGGACCACGGCCCTCCAGGACTGGAGTTTGACACCCCTGCCTTTGACCATAGGCACACACTAACAAAAAGGCTTTAAATTCTGAAGTGACATGGTATTCAATATTCAGCTTAAAGGAGAAATCCATACAAACATGTGTGCAGGGACAAGAGTTTAGAGTTGTTCTACAGAATGAATGAGCACAAATTCGCACAGAAGCACTCCAAAATCTTGTGGAAAGCCTTCCAAGAGTGGAAACTGTTATAGCTTCAAAGGGGGCGCCAACTCTATATTAAAGTCTATGTATTTGAACACAATGACATTAAGGTCCCTGTTGCTGTCATGGTCAGGTGTTCCAATACTTTTGTCCATATAGTGTATCACATGTGCTTACATCTCATAGGCTCTATTTATTCATTTTTAAGATACCTTTAAAGACATACCCCAGAAACATGTGACATCTACATCATGACTGGTATCTTGCAAAACAGGAGGAAGTATAAAAGGGGCATGGCAGGGACACACTTGCCTTTGATAGAAAATATAAAGGAGGTTGGCCATATATATGTGGCACAAGTGTTACTCCACGTTACATTTACATTAGTTTGGACTGTGTTAACATTTCTGTAGGTTCAGTCCTTCTGATGGTCCATTCCTCCAAAGAACTGGCAATATCTAAACTAAAAGAATATCAATTCACTCTGGATTTGCAGCCACTGTTTAAGTGACCCCTAGATCATAGGCCATCAAATCCATCTAGCTTTCAGGACCTGAACTCCTCTAGACGTTTAGGAATACAGTAAACCCCCGACATTCACGGGGGTTACATTCCAAGAGCGCCCGTGAATAGTGAAAATCCGTGAATTTGTGATGTGATAAAAAATGCCTAAAAATATCTATTTTTACTGTGTAAACCCTAAACATGCCCCCAAATGTGCTCCCAAAATACTTTCATTTCATTTAAAACTCTGCTTAATACATTACCCTTAAAAAAAATGTAAAGGTAAACTCGTAACCATACTGTACAGTTTACACTGATCACCCGCAGTGCTAGAATGTAAATACCGATGTTACCCCTGTATAGACTGTACCGTAATTCACGCAAGTGAGTTTTGGGATGCGCTGTCGTTTTCTTTGGTATAAGCAGGTATATACAGCAATAATTTAATTTAAAGTAATAAAAATACAGGGCTTTAAGAACAAAACGAAAAACACGAGAACACTCGAGATGCTCCATGCAGGAAATTGTTCTGAAGCAGGATTCTGGACTGTATCTGCCAGAGATGTGTCACAGGGCATCAGCCAATCAGTAGCAAGGAGAAATAAATAACATTCTTAAAGCCCCTTTTTATTCACATCACACTTCTATTAGGTTTAATTATAAAATGTGAACTGCTTAAACCTTCTAATAGTTTTCCCTCTGAAAATTCCTGAAACATTTATCACTTGGAGGCTATGAAGTATTGACAGGTAGGAAGCAAGGCAACTAATCAGGCCAAAAAAATAAAACTGTAAATTGCAGTGTAATGCTAATATCTGTCATGTTAATGCAGTGTTATCAGCTTTGTTAATGGAAGCTCCTTACACTACCACTTTCAATTTAACTACTAATCAAATACACACGTTTCAAATAAAAAGCAGGCCATTTAAAAACAAGGATATTTAGCTCGACTTGGTTTAGTGGGTTGTCAAACCCAAATTTAATGCAACAACAGGCTACAAACAAAAAAAGCCAAGTTCACATACAAAAACATTTTGCTTTACTTCTTTAAGAACATGAACAGACTTCCGCCCACCTCAAATATTACTGCTCCATCCTGGCCAACAGAGGGCACTAGAGTTAAGCACACTGGACAGTACAGACACCAGTACAAAACAAATAATTGCTAAGAAAAGGCAACTTGGACAAATATGGAAACCAGAAAATAGCAAACATCTTGCTCAGTGACAGTAATACGAGCTGATATTTGATTTCATTCTGTTATTTGGTCTACTTCATGGCCCAGATGGAGGCCTTAAAAACATTAAAAACCGTTGACAAATTACTGCATTGGTTCACATGCAATCCAAAGACTATACACATCTGCATGGTTATGATACCACTACACCCTATGTAGCAAACCATCAACACTGAAATGTCAGTGTTCACTTGTGTATAAAAACGGTGAACTGTTTTTTTTATTTTTTTTATTAAGACAAAAACCTGGCAGTTGAGTGATTAAAAACGACAGGAATCTACAGGACACCTCGCCTGTGGCTAAAGATCTGTATCCTTAATGTTCATCATGTCCATACCATTTAGTCTTTTAGAGGTTAAGGAAGGTAGCCGTTTCCTTCAGATACACTGAAATGGAAAACAGATGAGACAGGAGGTGGTATAGGTGGTATAAAATCCTCACTCTAGACTAGATATCAGTCAGTCAGTGAATAAGCATTTGTACCTGTTAGTTGTCAAATCTGTGAGGTAGTGAGTTGTTGTCAGTGCTTTGCTGGTAGATAAGCTATTTTAGGGAAGAATGTTCGATTCGATCATAAGTTCTATAGACAGATTTAATTAATTTGTTCCAACTATGACGGGATTTGAAAATCCATGTCCATTTAACTATTATAAGAGAAACCTTTACTTATCCTGACCTTTGGCCGAATTGTATCGTTATTATGCAATGCTGATATCACAAAAGTGTAGAAATTGTAGTAGGCTGTAACTTCCGTTTATCAGAACTCTTGAAAAACTTTGATTATATTGTAACAGGGGACCCAAAAGTGCTTATGTGGTTGATGAGAACATTTAACACAGGAAGTAATATCAAATTGTGAGGCAGTCTACACTATCTGTTCACTCATCCCACTGGTTTAACACCACTTCCCTATACTTTCCTACCCCTGTCCCACTTTAGCAGCCTACCTGCTTCTGATTAATCACCTGAAACACCTCAAGAGATGAAAGAATAAATCACTGTCATTCAATCTTGTCTACCTTTCTCTTAATTATCAGCTAGCCTTCATTTGCAGCCACTAGTTGCCCTAAGCTCTGGCGTACATACACTGCTTGAATCTCCTTGGTCTTGAGGCACATATCACAGGCCCACACTGCAGCACTCTCTCTGGTTAGTAGCCCATAGGCTGGCTCGGTCAGGCCTGTGCAGTCTCTGTGGTACCAGCGCTGGCACGAAGCCTCACACAAAATAGCTTCCTGGTCATCATGCACCTCTGACAGGCAAAAGCCACAAGGGAACACCATGCCCCCTCCCAGCTTTGGTGGACCAGAACCTGGGCCAGCAGATGGTGGAGCCTGGCCGGTGGGAAGTGGAGACTGTGTGTTGGGTGTAGAGGTGGAGTTGGACGGAGGATTTGGGTTACTACCTGGAGTGTTCCCACCATTGTTATTAAGATTGTTCTGGTTGGTGTTGGGTGGCTGGTTGGGTATGGTACCACCACCAGGTGCACTGTTCTGCTGATTGTAGGGTGCAGACCCTGGGTTAGAATTAGGTGGCGTTGGTTGCTGCTGACTAGACGGAGTGTTCGGAGCAGGCCCACCCGCAGAGTTGGGTGGAGGGTGTTGATTGGGTGGTACCTGTTGAGGTTGTGGACCATTGAGTGGACCAGAAGGAGAGGAATTAGGGTTGGGTGGTGGAGGACCAGATGAAGGTTGCCCAGGTGTGTTAGGTGTTGACTGCTGAACATCAGGGTGACCAGGGAACCCTCCTCCAGGCTGTGGGGGGCCAGAAGCTGGGGAAGGACCTGGAGTAGCATTATTGGAAGGGGGGCCAGAGGGGTTGAGATTAGGTGGCTGTTGAGGAGGACCTGTGGGACCACCACCTGGTCCACCAAAGTTCTTGCCTTCCTCACTGCCGGGAGTGCCAGGCCCAGGATACGGTCCATCTTGCGAGGGAGGAAACTGTCCTTGTGGTGGTAAACCTGGGTGCCCACCTACCATGTTACCAGGTCCCATTCCACCCCCCATACCACCCATCATACTCATTCCAGAGGGCATGCCCCCCATAGGATTCATTGGGCCATGGGGTGGGCCACGAGGCCCTGGTCCTCCAGGCAACGGAGGACTGTTGAAGGGATGACCTCCCTGTCCATGTTGAGGTTGCTGCATCCCAAAACGTGGATGAGGTGGACCACCACTTCCAGGACCACCACCCATTCCACCAGGTGACAGCATAGGGTTAAAGCCCTGCCCAGGGTGCATAGGAGGGCTAAAATTAGGTGGCATATTAAACTGTGATGGTCCCCCTGGAGGAAAACCACCACCCCCACCGCCGCCACCACCACCCCCTCCTCCTCCACCACCACCTGCAAAGCCAGGCATTCCCCCAAACCCAAGTGGGTGGTGTGGTCCTGCGTTGGGTGGTGGAGGTCCAAAAGGTGGTCTTCGTACAGGCTGTCCACCACCTGGTCCTCCAGGACCACCCATAAAACCCATGCCCCCTGCCATTCTCCCAGGTCCCCCATAGCCTCCACCTCCCCCACCAGCCCCTGGGCTCGGCAGAAAAGGTGCGCTTCCCGGACCCCCGGCTCCACCAGGACGTGATGGAGGACCAAAGTCGTCATCAAATGGGTTGGAGGCCACCAGGTGATCTACCATAGGGGTTGGAGGAGGCGCAAACTCAGAGAGATGGGAGAATGTTGCCCCCTGAAAACACAACAGAAAGAGATCGTTTTTATGCCTAAATATATGTTCTAATCACTAGACTGAAAACCAAAGAAAATTAATGTTACATAGCTGTAAAACAATATTTATTTCTGTAGTATTGTACAAAACTGCAGGACAAAAACAGAACACACGTAGTTTAATGCCCTAACCTAACCTCCTTTAGCTAGCAAAAGTTTTGTGTTGTAAACACTATTCACCTGAGTGCTGGATTTCCTCTTCTTTTTCTCTGGGCTTTTCATCTGGGACCCTTAACAGAAGTAAAAATTGAAATAAGACAGATAGGGACAAGACACATAAAAAATGAGAGAATATGTTAATGAAGGCCTCTAAAAAGGTTTCTGGAAAGCATGGAGTATCCAAGAAAAAAGTAGAACTGTGAATTTCAGGCTTATACATTAGCCTAACATTTATTACTGATCATATTAGTCAAATCAACCATAACTGTTTTTTCTACTAAAAAACATGTTTTTTGCAAATCTAAACAATGTCATAAGCTTTGAAACACAAGATACATAATTCATTTAACATATAACGTGCATTAACTATCTACTGGAACACCAGTGCCCTAGCCTAGATAAAGCTGTAATATAAAATAAACCTTTCCTCTCAGGTTGACTTAGGGCTGCACAATATGGACTAAACATTAGTATTGTGATTATACTGCTACATACTGCAACTGTGATGCCTTTTGGTTTATTAAAGGGCCCATATATACAATCCATATATGCAAATCAGTTCTGGTAATGTCACAAAGCCAACACTCTCCGTATTCAGATCACAGCAGTTTAGCCCTGCCCACTCAAGTTGAAGTTATAAGGAGTGTTTCGGCCTTGTGCCTACTTTTGAATCAGATGCAAAACAGGGCAGCTAATTAGAGAAAGAACATTTACATATGACTGTCTTAAAGGCATAGTAACATCCTGTTTAATTAAGGGATCATTCTGGGTTGTAAAATGGTTACGTAAGAATAAATTATGATGAACCGTGAGTTCTATTTTTGGTGCAGACCCCCACAGACAAGATGGAAAATAATAAAAATATAGAACATGGACCCTTTAAGAACCACTTGGTGAAAAACACCTTGTGATACACTATATGGACAAAAGTATTGGGACACCTGGCCATTACACCAACTGGGACTTTAAAGACATTGCATTCAAACTTAGACTTCAATACTGAGTTGGTCCCCCATTTGCACGAAGAACAGCTTCCACTCTTCTTGGAAGGCTTTCCACAAGATTTTGGAGTGTTTCCATGGGAAATTAGTGCCCATTGATTCTGTAAGCATTTATAAGGCTCAGGCACTGATGTTGGAAGAGAAGGCCTGGCTCCCAATCTCTGTCCCAGTTCATCCCAAAGGTCAGGGAGCTGTGTGGGCCCACCAAGTTCTTCCACACCAAACTCCTCCAACCATGTCTTTATGGAGCTTGCTATGTGCACTTGGTTACAGTCATGCTGGAATATAAAAGGGTCTTCCACTTTTCTACTCTCCACAAAGGTGGAAGAATGGCGTTCAAATTTTCTTGGGCAATCTTAACGCTTCAGCATAGCTTCACTGAAAATAAGGGGCCAACTGAATTCAACAATTAAGATTTGCGTACCAGTACTTTTGTCCATATAGTGTAGGTCAGAGACTTATTTGCATTTCCCAGCTTTCTGCTATATCAGTATTAACAGAGACTGATCCAGAGACGATTATATTGTGCAGCCGTTGAATTTGATCAAAAAGTGTAATCTGTTCCTCAACCATGTGAGTAAGTCTGCAAGTCTAAAACCTGAAAGCACTAAAGTGTTGCATCGTAGTCAACATGTGCGAAGTTTGCAGTGTTAGAAATGAGTGCAAAAACCCCGAGATTGGAAACAAGCGACAGTCCCGCACCACAGTTCGTGCTCATCCCCCAACATTAACCCCGGATGACAAGGTTTGAGGCGAATGGCAAGTTTGGAAAAAAAACAAAAACAAAACAAGTGTTTAATACAGAGTGTGAGGACTGAGTGGGACACACGGAGGCGGAGGTCTGATAGGAGTCCAGTGGACAGACAGAGACACGCCAGGCTCACACACAGCTCACCCAGAGACAGATCCCACGGATATAAAATAACAGGGGCACCGTACATACAAGGCAACGTGCGGACAAGGAAAAGGCAGATTTATTTTTCATTTTTTTGCAGCGGGGAGCTGTGGATTCCGCTTTAGGACACAGAGATGCTCTTTGAGGGACGTGTGCCTACCTTTGCCTCGTTTTCCTTGACCTTGTCCGGCCAGAAGTCTCCCCGATTCGGCAGCCATTAAAACGACTGTCGGCGTAGTGCCATGCCACCGATCACATAAAGAAAGAGTGCACGGATTTCTCCTGAGGTCCTAGTGATCACACCCACGCCACGACGGTCTAAGTTTAAAACCAGCCCCCCAAAACACAAATCTAGTTCTCCGAGGGACGAGGAGCCTGGTGTGGGCTCATTCACACATCTCTTCTGGGCTCTCCTGCAAGTGGGGGGACTGAGATCTACCAGATATCAAGAACCTGCTTACCGTGGGGTCTTAAGGGTGAAAAACGAGCATGAACGTGCAGAAGTGAGGACCCCCCTTAAAAAGCAGCTGAATGAGGCTGTTCTGGCCTCACCCCCCTCCCTCCTCAGATCACTCACAGATGTGATGCTAGCTGGGGGAACCTTAGCCCTGAAGGTGAATTTATACAGTCTCGTCATAAGGCCACACGCAACGCGAAACGACACGCACACAGGCCAGAAAAACAAACAAAAATAAAGATAAAAACACGAGAGAAAATGGCGACGTTTGTATTCAAAGTGTTTTGCTAGCACAGAAGCTAGCCGAGCAGCTAGCTCTCTCGTCCTCCACGCCACTAGTCACCAAAAACTACACGCTCACAGTGTCCCAGCATGTTTTAGCAACCCTCAAAAGACAAACATTTAATGCCAGACAGACTTACAATTTAAAATTTATCCTCAAACGCGAAATTGGCCATGACTATCGGGGCCTACAGTCTCTGCCGGACAAAGAGAGGGACCAGCCGGGAGACGCGCCCACACTGGACCTCGGGAAAATAGGGGTGTGTGTGCTATAGAATGTTTTATTTAATAAAGACAGGTCATTTACTCGTCTTTAATGAATATTTTAGGATTTGAAAGAACATATTTAAAGGTTACCAGAAAAATAATAGCGGTCTTGAAAGTCGCTGTTTCAGTACGCGAGTTTAATTTGAGAGGATCCCCACGTAAAAGGTGCAACGTGGAGTCGTCCAGATCAAACCATGAAAGAGTCATGGATCAAACCACTCTGGATCCAGGTGGAAGGACAGGCGGAGATTAATATCATAAATCCAATGAAAAAAAATAATTTGTGTGCATTAGTTGTGTGTCTATGTTATGTTGTACTGTTTCTCTGTCACTGGGAATTTACAAGGGTTTCATTTTTTAGGACCCCTGATTTCGCACTCAGTAATAACACAATTTTCTCATTGGAGTTAGTAGCTTTTCAAAAAAAAGTACAGTATATGGACAAAAGTATTGGGACGAAAAGAAGACCAAGTTCGCAATCTTTGTTTAGTCCATCCTAAAAGTGTTGGATGGGGTTGAGGTCAGGGCTCCGTGCAGGCCAGTCAAGTTCTTCCACACCAAACACATACTGTGTGGCAGAGTCATAACAATGATATAGTGCCAGCCACAATTATTGCTTCCTAGTAAATATTAGTTGAAAGGGTTAGGAAAAAAAAAATCCCTTTTGGTCAAGTAGCTTCATCTCACACTGAAAAATATGAGAAAAATCCAACATTTTATAAAATAAATATATTCAGACCAAAAAAATCCTCAAACACACCTTGAACATTTATTGCCAAAAAGTGTGTGCGGGGACGGTATCCTTGCTCAGGCTACCTAGGGTGCTACTAGTAGTCCTGGGATTTGAACCCACAACTTTCTGATTGCAGGGAGCACGGTATAACCACTAGGCCACCAGCTGCCCTAACAGTAGAGATGGGTATTTTCATGTGAGTAGCCATTAAAAAACATTCACAGACATCTGAAGGTTAACACACTTCTTTCTTTCAAACCAAACTTTGGTTTGTGTGTGCTCTTATTTTTTCCCATGTTGATGGATGAGGGAATTGGGCCTCTGTGTCCCCTCATAGTTGTACCCCAGTAACTCAGGAAATTATGTATTACAGCTTGAAAGCTCCTACACATTCCAAACTCAAAAATGTGAGTTTAAATGGAAATCATGCTTCAGGTACATTATATTCACGTTGCCACAATAATTGTGGCACATGTGGTTTTACTGAAAAACGTTATTTCCCTATCAGATTGTTCTGAATAAAGTTTAGTTAAAAATAGTCATTTTCTCATTTGTGGGATGAATGTACTTTCCCAAAAGGATGATTTGTTCCTAACCATTTCTCCTAATCTTTAGAACGAGGTCCAATAATTGTAGAGGGCACTGTGAATAGAGGAGTACATTCCCATAAATATTTAGGTATTTTCAAAATGTGGAAAATCAGAATGTAATGTGAGTGTTACATAGGATGTATCACAGTTGTTTGTGATAGGCTTTGTAAAGTGTCTTAAAAAAGTAATTTTATAAATAGTTCTTATCTTATTCCTGTTAGACCATTAGCTAGGAGTATGCAATCATTGTATTACCCAGTGAGCAGAACATACGCCGTGACCATATACCACTCGCTTTGCATAAAGTTAGGATCCTTTAATGCACCCATCAGTTGTTGATAGGACACATGATTGTAAGTGCATCTCTAATAACACTTTACTTCAGTGAGGATATGTATGAAAACATTAATTTAGATAATGTAAATGAATGTGAATGTCATTTTGAAGTATGATAATTATTACCATTCAGAAGAAAAATGTCTAGTAATCATTTCCTGAACATCATGCCAAGAAACACCACATGTTTACTGAGTATATTTCCTTGATCTTCACAGGTAAGTTCCAAGCAAAGAGAGTAAAGAGAATGGGGTGGAGTGAACACAAGTATACTGTCAATGCGAAGAGAGCAGGTGACATAGAGGTAAGTGATGTTTGAGACTGAATATTGTTATCATAACAGTCTAATCCTAATGTACCAACTCCTATTGGCACCCATGAGTGTATCAATACAAACATTTAGTTACAGTACATACATTTCTGTTTATCTGATTATAGTCATGGTTGTACATTGTCAATCTCTAATCTCTGCCATTCCATGTAAACACGAAAAGGTAAAAAAGAACAAAAAAATTGAATATATTACACTATTAGACATTATTGTTAAAAAGATATGTTCAATCATATATGTTAGTCAAATTTTAAATTAGATTTCGAGTCTCAGGATCTGCATGAAAATGTAACATTAATGTAGTGTTATTTTTAATAAGATAATCATTGCTGTTTAGCTCAGAAATGTCATCAATTCGTCATATCATACCATTCAAAATTTGTTTTTCTATAGTCTTTCCTCAAAATGTATTGACTTTCAGCCATCTCTAAAACATTTGATTTTTAATTGTCAGCATGCATGAGCAGGTGGAGGAAATTAATAATATTTAGTAATACCATGTTTTACTTCCCGCTCCCACCAACCCACCATCTACAAAATGCTAGCTAAAAGACCACCCTGATCCGTTGCTTCACTTCAAAATATGTCATGGTCCAGCAGAAAAATAAGCTATGATCGTCTTGGGTAGGGTAGATTATTATAATGTAACCAAACCCTAACCTACTTTAGACCCACACATTGTAAATGTGCAGGCCAGTGTTTTTCAACCTCTGGATCATAGTAACCCAGTAGGCCACAGTGGTACTGCTAAGGGAAAATGGGTTGTTTTTAACCACAAAAATTAGAAATATAGACAATAAACAATGATATATAATATAAACTATTTAGATCTGACTTAATAAATACTCTACAAAATGAATGGGCACAAATTCTCACAGAAACTTCCAGGAAGAATGGGGAAAAAACATGTGTTGTATGTTCAGAAGTCTTAACAAATTAAGCTGAACAAGTTACACCACCTTTTCGAAACTGAACACAGTGAGTATGCTTTTAAACCTATCGAATTGTGCTGGACATTTGCAAATTTTCTTTCTTCATCCCACGACAAACCACATCACCACATTATTTCAGCCATATTCATCATACACAGTGAAACGAAACAATGTTCCTCCAGGACCATGGTTCAACAAAAAAAGAAATCCATCCCCAATTATCTTTTTAGCTACCTTTACTATTCTCTGTTAGGGTCTTGTGATCCAAAGCAGAGCAATTTCCCAACCAGGCCATGATGCAAATGCGCAGGATTCCCCTCTACATTTTGGAGGGTTTTGGGGGTGGGGGTTCTCCTCAGTCTCCACAGGAAGTGGAGACACTACTGGGCCTTCTTGGCGATGGAGCTGGTGTTGAGGGTCCACTTTAGGTGATCCACAATGTAAACTCTAAGGAACTTCTCTAAGGAGCCATCAATGTTCAGTAGAGAGAGATAACGGCGTGTGTACACCGCCTTGTCCTTCCCACTGATCAAGCCCACCACAGTCATGTCATCAGTGATCTTGATGATGTGGTCTGAGCTGTGCATTGTTGCATAGTCATGAGTCCGCATCATGAACAGCAGAGGGCTGAGCAAACAGCCCTGGGGGCCTCTGTGCTCAGCATGGTGGTGCTAGAGATGTTACTCCAGAAATTAACTTACACAGGGAATCCAGGAACCAGTTTCAGAGGGAAGACTTCAGGCCCACCAGTCTCAGCTTATCAGCAGTCTCATACAGATGCTGAGAAATGAGGGTGTTGCATGCTGATCTATGAATCTATGAATGCTGAACTGAAGTTCTTTTTTGTCCGAATGGGAGAGGGTGAGAAGGGTGGTGGTGATGGCATCATCCATTGAGTGGTTGGGACGATACGGTCCAATGAGGGGGCACTTCGTGATGATGGGTGTGGGTGCGACAGGGCAGTAGTCATTGAGGCAAGACACTGAAAATGTCTTTAGCACAATAACAGATGATGGTGCCAAAGGCAGATGTTCTCACAGCCATCTTCAGTATCTCTCTGAACACCACCGTTGTTCCTACATGCTTCAAGCCCATCATCCCTTTGACACCATCATCTGTTACATTTACATTTAATTGCAGGGGTAATTCCCTAACCACCAGGACACCAGATGTCCTGGGTGGACTAGAGATCTTGAGAGAGAAATGGAGAAATGTGGGCTGGAGACTGGAGGCGAGGGAAAAGAGGGCCACAAGAGAAGAAACACTAGAACTGCATGGAGTCCTGAGTGAGAGAATGGGGGAAAATATAAGTCTGAAAAAGGGAGAGACCCAGTGAGCCATCTGGTGGCCATCCGGGTTACTACAGCAACAGAACCCTGTGAATAAACATGAATGAACTTTAGATGGCAGCCAAGCTCACCTTTTGATTAAAAAAATAGTGCTCATAAAATTTTGAAAAACAGCCGAGACCTAAAGCACACCCCGAGCTCGCACCCCGAGCTCACGAACACACATATATATATGAAATTCCGACCACAGCATTACTTGACCTCATGAGAATTATGGTGCACCCATTGATGACAAAGTTGTTCAGTTACTTACACACAGCACATATAATCTCAACTGAAAAGTACTGCCAACGGAGTGGTTGCAGTGGTGCGGCCACACATGAGCCAAAGGCCATTTATTAATGTAGTGATGGAGCTCCATCCAGTAGCTTTGGGATGAGTTGGTGAGGTGTTTGTGATGCAGGACTAATAATCCACCATCAATACCTGATCTCAGTAATGCTCTTGTGGCTCACTGCAGTCACGTCCTCACAGCAATGAAAGGTGCAGGCTGTTGATGCTGCAAAGTTGGTTCTTACTTCTTATTAATCCCTTTAATTTCAGAAGAAACACTTAATGAGTGGTTGTCTACAAGTGTTTGGATTTATAGTGCATATTAAAATGTGATCTATCAGAGGTAGGTAATATCTAGTAATCTTTGCTTATCCATGTGTACTTAAGTTAATTTTGATGGATTTAATTTCACATGTGTTACACAAAATGGTTTCAGATGCTTATACAAAATGCAACATAGAACAAGGGTAATTTAAGGAAAGGAAATACTTTGTCTTTATCTGTACCAAATGATGCTGAAAATCATGTTTCTGGAGATATTTAACACTAAACATATCCTATCTAATACAAAGTTGGTCACAAGCAACAAGTAAACAAAACAAATATCCAGGATTCCGTTTGGATAATATATCCATGGTGTAATGTCCTTAAAATTGTTACCAATCTGTTTTGTGCACTTTAGTAATTATTTCCAGTCCCTGAGGGTTAAAAGACGTGAATGCCATTCATATGCTTTGCACTGTTCTTGAATACACAAAAATTAAATATACAGTAAAGTTCTTTGTCTAGAAACTGGCTCCTTTCTGTTTTTTGTAGTTTACAGTCCTGTGTGAGGTTTATGTTTGTAAGGTTCTCAGGTTTGTAAGACTGTCTTAGCAGCACCCAGGATGCATGAGCACATTAACTTTATTAATGCTAATTTAAGTATCATTTGATAACATTATACCATTATCAAGATGACGGAGCACTAAGTCGTACTGCTGTGCTATTAGTCACATCACTGACCTTGGAGGTTTCAGTTTATTTTAGAGCAAAAGTGAAGAATAGTGTAAAAAGCCAAGAATAGAGAAGAAGAGAACAAAATTTTTCACATCCATCTGATAGATGCTGGATGTGCTGAGCAGTTTTCTCAAGCTGTTATTTTATCATTTCTACTCAATTATTGCAACATTGCTTTTATTCCTGTTTGAGTCATTGTGTCAGTGAAATATCATTATCTTTTACTTGTGATGGGCTAAGGCTACTTTACACGCCTCTACAGTCTACCCATCCCTCTATCCCTCCATTATTTAAACCACTTATCCTTAACCAGAGGTCCTGAACCCCATCCCAGTGGTCCAAGGGCGAAAGGTAGAGAAACACTCTGGACAGGTCATCGGTCCATCACATGGCAGACATATAGACAAACACCTCTGCACTTCATATTAATCAAATTAGTATAAAAATGAAATAATCACAGCTTCATTTAATATTTTATCATGAACATATTTACGCCTCTTGGTGGTCCAGCGGTAGAGTGCTAGGCATTGAATCGAAAGATTGCTGGTTTGAATCCACAATGTGAATACAATAAAATGTATGGTGGCTTGGTGGTTAGGGAGTAGCAGCTGTGATTGGAAGGTTGTGGGTTTGAATCCCAGGACTGCCAGTGGCGCGACTGAGGCCACTTGAGCAAGGTACTGTCCCCACACACTGCTCCCCAGGCGCTGCATGCCTGGCAGCCCACTGCTTCACTTGGTGAATGGGTTAAATGCAGAGAATGAATTTCACATTGTTCACACTGTGTGCTGTGCTGTGGTGTGTTCATGTCTGACTTTCAGGGCCACTAAACCATTAAACCACATACTGAGAGTGAGGGTGCTCACGGAGATACCAGAGAGGCCCACAAAATGTACTATCCATCTATACAACCTAAACTCTGTGGGTACATTTTTTTACTGTTTGTGGAATATATTTGATTAATTCCATCAATACGTATTATATTTGTGCCAATATAATATTATGATTCTGTAGTGACATCAGCCATCTTTTACGGTGTGGTCTGCTGGGGCAGCAGTTTCTTTCTGGTGACAGAAAGAAACTGAACAGGCTGATCCAGAGTTCTAGGATGCCCTCTGCACCCAGTGGAGGTGGTGAGTGACAGGAGAAAGGTGGTTAAACTGTCATCCCTGTTGGATAACACCCCCCACCCCATGCAGGAGACTCTGACAGCACTGAGCAGCTCCTTCAGTGGCAGGCTGCTGCACCCACGATATGGGAAGGAGAGATTCCGCAGGTCTTTCCTTCCAACTGCTATCAGACATCTTACAGTTGACCACACACACACAAACAAACACACACATCCAAACATCATGGACGGGTAAGTTTCTCCTATGTGCAATATTTCTCTTCTGTGTAATATTTCCCTTGTGTGCAATATTTCTGGTACAACACATACAATTTTTTGTTGTTTTCTGGTGCAACATGTGCAATTTTTGGGACAAAAGATTACTGGGAGCAATGTACAATCTGTCTTGGTGCATTATTATTGTTTTGTCAATGCCTGCTGCTACCATACGCCTGAGGAGATTCCAATGTGTATACCCAGTGTTCATACAAACACACACACACACACACACACATATATATATATACACATATACACACACACACATATATATATATATACAT
>JBBJLS010000140.1:5319001-5339638 GCA_037577275.1 Bryconaethiops microstoma | reverse complement strand
GCAGAAAGAAACCCACTGCTGATATAAACAGATTCAAACAATTTCCATAGGTGCCTAAAACTTTTGCATGGTACTGTAAGTGTGACAAACATGCATAAAAAATAAGAAATCAACAAATACTTTTTCACAGCACGGTACATCTATTCAAAGTGGATCTAAGTCCTGCCTACCCAGCAGACAACAGCCAAGAAGACTGCATATCTTCTCAGAAATCTATTTGCATCTTATGGCCTGCCAAAGTGCTAGTGTCAGATAATGGCAATCCATTAATGCCAACAGACTTTGAGCAGAGGCATTCAAAAAAGCCTCGGCTCTGCTCAAAACTCAGTCAGGGTCACCCCATCAAAAAAACTATTCACATACAGAAACACTCCACACACAGTTACTGAACACACTCCAGCAGAAATGTGTCTTGAGAGACAACCACACACTCACCTATCATTATTGAAACCCGACAAGTCTGCAGTGCTGGTCAATCATCAGTTACAGCAGACAAAGGCTCATAATAAGTGAGTAAAAGCACTCCAAATGTTTAATTGGGAGAGAGGGTGTTAGTTAAGGATTTTAGACATCCATAGAAACTGTGGATACCAGGAATGATGGTGCACCCTTGACCTGTATGGCACAAGTGAGTCATTGTCAAGTCAAGGTGCATGTCAGTCACTTGCTATCGTCAAAAGCTTCAAGACAATCAAAGCAGTGGGTTCCTGGACTACTTAACAGGCTGTGAACAAGTGTGTAGATTTGATTTTGACATTGATAGGGACACCAAAGCGGTAACTTCACTCTAGCCACACCTTTCATAGGTCACTAACATCTTAGGTTAACATCAAAGTACATGTACATAGTACATATGGAGAGCACATACACACAAGCTGGTACTGTAGTCCACATAACCAACGATGAAGTGTCATACTCACAGAACACAAGAAATTCCTTGATGTACACATTTTAAAGCAGGTACTGTTACCATTTCAAGCCAATGATCTAGAAATATCTGTCTATACAAAAAGAAAAATACAGTTCAGTATATCGACATTATAAATAATGGGTTATTTTGGCACCTTTTGATTATTGGTATACTGCGTAACACTAGTCTCTTACTGAATCAACTCCAAATGTGTTGCGTTCCATATTTTTGAGTACAGGATTGTGGATTGTAGAACAAATGATTAAGGAATTTGCAGGATAGGGTTAGCTGTGTAGGAATGACGGGAGGATGTTCTCTTATTGGGACCCTATTGAACTATTTAAGACCTATTGATTTCTCATGGTCAGCAACTAGATTAATTAATGGCATGTGGTCATACCAGTGTATTAACTGATCAGAATGTGCCAAAGCATCTATGCTTTTCTCCTGTAGCATGTTTACTGAATCATCCAAATCAGTAGTAAGGTTAGGACAACTAATTATTAATCTGAACAGACTGTAATAGCCCAGAAGACTTCAGCAGGAGCATGCTACTGTAAATGTTAAATGACCTTGGATCATTACAGGTGGGCTCTGGCACTGAAGGGTACTAAGCTAATTTGAAAGGTATTTCTCGCACCTGACCGAGTTATCTCTGCTTGCTTCTGTTTTTTTGCCCTCCAGGTCCCCCCGTCATCGTGGGAATGAGCATAAACATCGCCAGCATTGACTCCATCTCGGAAGTCAACATGGTGCGTAATGCTTTGTTTCTACAATTGCTACGCCCTTGAAAAAGGTAACTAAACCCTTGCCTGCATAACCTTTTTTTTTTACCACTGGTAGGAGTAGTTAGCAGGCTCTATCTGCTACTATATGTGAGTTAAAAATAGGGTGGACTGTCATGATATATGGCAACACTTTTGAAGTGACCTGGGGTTTATTAGAGCTTGGCAACAAATGACGTGTGAGATTAAGACTAGCGTTTCTGCAAGTCCTTGAGGCACTACAGTAGCCCACTGGGCACTTGGCTTACCCAAACAGGTGTTGGCTAAGGATATGCAACAACAAAGAATTCTATTGCAGCTGTACAAACTGTATGCAAATGGCAACTAACGGCCTTCCTCTTCAATAGCATCACTTACCATTGAGAATGGGGCACCAAGGTTAATTAAAAAGCACATTTCTGCTTTATTACATCTTGCTGCTCATAATGTACTCATTATATGCATTTGTGATTATGCAGAGCTGACCAGTTATGGAGGGCTCATGGATCTTTTGGCTCAAGTTAATCACTTTAAAATAAGCATCACCCAGGAGGCCAGTTTAAAAAAAAACTACACTGCATTTCCGCTAATAGCATACCCTACTCTCCCAGCATACGCTGTAAACCCAGATAAGTTGATTGTACTTAAACCAATTGCATCAAGTGATTGCCTCAAATGGTTTAAGTTATTGACAGTAGAAAAAATAAATTTCTTCAAGTATCATCAACTTCAATGTACAATGGTCAGAATTTAATATTTAAGTTATATACACTTAAATGGTTTAAATAATCAGCAACAGAAATAAAATTTGGAGGCTACTTAAAACTACAATAGTCCGAACTTATATGTTCGGACTATTGTACACTTCAAATCCTAGTTTTATTTTTTAAAAATATGAATGTATTAAAATACTCAATTCAATTATTTTGTCAAGGAGCACAAAATGCACTACTTTTTATTTATTTTATTGAAACACACAACAAACCAACAAATGTGTCAATGGTGCTCTGTGTGAAATACCAGATGAAAATCCAAAATAACCGAGTAATGGGTTTTTACCGACAGTTACACCAGTACGTCCTTTCATTTTTCTGCGGATATTACTTTATTACAGTACCTTTCTGACACTGCAAATAGAACGTGTATTGGAATATGAAACGATTTCATGCCAAATGTAATCAGAGCACAGTTTAATTGTTTGCTCTGTTAACAATTTTCAAGTTTGAAAGAACCCCAAAAAACCCACATCTAGCACAAGAAGAATCAACTGCAAGAATATTTGCTCTAGTCAGTGCACAGTAATTGTGCAACAATCCAGACACAGACATGAAGAGCTGTGCCATAAGCATAAATGTGTCTTACACTGCAAGCTCATTCTTCAGCTTCTGAACCTTTGGAGGTAGCTCACTTCGAACTAAATTTAGCATTATATGCCGAATGAAGGTAAGTGTTTTTCAAGCACTTCGTGTACTGCAGGTGGAGTGTGTAGGTAAAGCCAAGCAATAGGCACATTGCCCGAGGTAGGTTGGTGAGTGCTTCCATTGCAAGGCTGCCCTCTAGGATGATCCCCACTCTTGAGGGGTTGAGTTGTGGCAATGCTGGCCTTGCAGCTCATAGCAGAGGATTCCCACTGGAATGACTCTACATCAAGGGTGGGCAAACTTTTTTACTGGTGGGCCACAATTCTTAAATTTGACAGAGGGGCCGGACCAAGAGCATAATTGGCATGCTTCGTGGCAAAGTGACAGCTGATATTGTATTCTTTAAGAACTGCAACAGTTTCATGGCATATCAGACATACAGCCATTGATCGGACTTTGGTGAAAAAATATTTTGCGGTCTTTAACAAAGGTTAATGTGTCTGGCCATCTACTGGGAAAACACAGGCATTGCAGGAAAAATCCAAAATGAGTGTCGTATAATAATATAATTTAGACAAATTCGGCGGGCTGGATTAAAAAAAGCCAAACAGGCCGGAGTTTGTCCATTTCTGCTCTACGTAGTGCAAGAAACAAGACAAAGAGGATATTCAGGTTAACAGCAATTTGTCTATAATCAGCTGTATAGAATTATTTAATATGAGTTTTAGATTGCAACGTGGTTTTATTTTAGGCACTGTAAACAAGCTGTTCGAGCCATTTTGTGTGTGTTCACGTATAGGTGTCTTCTATGTTGCGACAGTAGGTGGTGTACTGGACAATGTGATATGTGAATGGCATAAATAGAGGAAGGGTTTACTCACCGAGCTGCTTTTCAAGAACATAGATGCATCATTCAGGCAGTGTTACTTATAACACAAATAAACCTCTCTGAACAAGTTGTCCAATGATGCACAGTGGATTGCAAAAGTATTCCTCCCTTGTCATTTTTCCTGTTTTGTTGCCTCACAACCTGGAATTACAATGGATTGTTTGAGAGTTCGCACCATTTCATTTACAGAACATGCCTACATCTTTGAAGATGTTTTTTTTTTTTTTAATTATGATGCAAACAAACAACAGAAAACTTCAGCGTGCATAACTGTTCACCCCCCCTAAAGTCAGTAGTTTGTAGAGCCACCTTTTGCAGTAATTACAGCTGTGAGTCTCTTTGGATGAGTCTCTATGAGCTTGGCCACATCTTGCCACTGGTATTTTTGCCCATTACTCAAGGCAAAACTGCTCCAGTTCCTTTATGTCGGATGGTTTTCACTTGTGAACAGCAATCTTCAAGTCTGGCCACAAATTCTCAATTGAATTGAGGTCTGGACTTTGACTAGGCCATTCCAAAACATTTAAAAGGTTTCCCCTTAAACCACTCGAGTGTTGCTTTAGCTGTATGCTTCGGGTCATTGTCCTGCTGAAAGGTGAACCTCCGTCCTAGTCTCAAATCACAGGCAGACTTACAGGTTTTGCTCAAGAATATCCCTGTATTTAGCACGATCCATCTTTCCCTCGACTCGGACCAGTTTCCCGGTCCCTACTGCTGCCACCACCATGTTTCACTGTGGCGATGGTATTCTTGGGGTGATGGGATATCTTGGATTTGCGCCAGACATAGCATTTCCCTTGGTGGCCGAAAAGTTCAATTTTAGTCTCATCTGACCAGAGCACCTTCCTCCATATATTTGGGGAGTCGTCCACATGTCTTTTGGCAAACTCAAAATGTACCTTCTTATTTTTAACACTAAGTAATGACTTTTTCTGGCCATTCTTCCATAAATCCCAGCTCTGTGGAGTGTACGGCTTATTGTGGTCCTCTGAACAGACACTCCAATCTCTGCTGTGGAACTCCTTCAGGGTTACCTTTGGTCTCTGTGCTGCCTCTCTGATTAATGCTCTCCTTGCCCAGTCTGTGAGTTTAGGTGGGTGGCCCTCTTTTGGCAAGTTTGTTGTGGTACCATGTTCTTTACATTTGAAGATGATGGTGCTCCAGGGATCATCAAAGGTTTGGATATTTTTTTTATAACCCAACCTTGTACTTCTCAACAACTTTGTCCCTGACTTGTTCGGAGTTCTTTGGTCTTTGTGGTGTGACGCCGCTTATTTCAGAAAAGGTGTTTATACTGACAGATTGCACACAGGTGGACTTCATTTCACTAATTGTGTGACTTTTGAAGGTAATTGGTTACACCAGAACTTTTTAGGGGCTTCATAGCAAAGGGGATGAATACATATCCACATGCCAATTTTCATTTTATTTTTTTTTATTCTTTTTTAGATATATTTTTCTAATTTCACTTCATCAACTTAGTCTATTTTGTGCAGATCCATCACACAAAATAAGATTAAAAAACATTTAAATCCAGAGCTGTTAAAATTTTTTTAACAAAATAGGTAAAAAGCCAAGGGGAGTGAAAAACATGGCTGATGTCAGGCTCATCCTTTACAACTTCCTCTCTGCTAAGGGCAAATGTGATGTCCATGTTCTTTCTAATAAGAGAATCATTTGGGTTTTTCTTCTGCATTTCATTGACCATGGCCTCTCGAACATCTTTAAGGCTAACAACATCCATTCCCTCTGGAAATTATGGAAGGTAATCAATCTCACCCTTTCTTGGCTTCTTTAAGTTTTTGTGTGAAGCCTCGCCATCAGCATTGTTTTTTTCCACGTTTGCCACCATTAACTATTACATCAGACTGTCCCAGCTGGCACATTTTCATTCTGTAACTCCCCATTTTGAATTTAAGACAGGCAGATGATGAGCCTTGTTCTTTAAGACAGGGGTGTTCTGCTACCAAGGCTTTTGCAACAACTCTTTTTTGTTGGAGATTCTTTTTGTAGCCATAGATCGTTTCCGCCAGTTTTTCAAGAATGCCATGCTTCATATTCTTCTTCACTTTCAGATAAGTGCCATCCCGAAGATACATCAGGTTTCCTTGGTGTAATCTGTGTTCCACATCTACAGAAAACTTTGGAATGTCAGATACATCAGGCCACTGTTTGCGACCATCCACAGATGAGGTAGACAAGATCTCTGTGTCAGTCTGGCTGCACCCCTCACTGCTTATTTCACTTTGTGGCACTGGGATCAGGTCAGGCAGAGGAATAATTCGGATGGTAGGTTTCTCTGGGAGGTCAGAAATGTCTGTTAGGTCACAGGGTGCATTGTTGAATTCAGGGTCCTCGTACTGTACAGTGAAGTTGTAATCAGGTTCAACTCTTGAGCCAGTTTATTAAATCATCAACTGTATTTGGACTAGGAGTCATTGTCATTGTTCATATGTCCCCCTCACAAAATATAACTCTGATGGTGAGTTTCTGTTGTGTAGCCATCTGAGGGAAAAATAAAGCAACAAATAACAAATCACTTGATAGTTACGATAAGCTTCCCTTGTACATTGTATGCTGACAGTGAAAAGACATCATATAAATCAGACATCTTAACCACACACATAGAAGGGCCATCAGTGTAGCATATACAGTATAGCTGGTAGGACGGAAAGTGCTCTTGGTATCATGCTGTCATTTTTTTTGCAGACAAACAAAATGTCTGGGTTAGCTGCAACAATCTGTGTAACTTCAGGGAGACCTAAACAGGAACCAATACAGAGCATCATATCTATGTGATACTTGATTTCATCGATGCAGACAGATGTTGCAACAAGCACTGACCCAGGAGTGGTTATCAACTGCTGACCTGAAAAATGAGCTGCAGTCCAAATAGAGTGCTTTCTGGTGTTTAGTAGCAAGTGTGCCATGACCAATTTTTTTTTAAATTCTGGAACTTATGCTTACCCTCAAAGTGCATAGTCCAAACATCAGTGAAAGGACCACACTTCTTTATCAGGTGAGGATAAAGTTCCACATAGTGATGTTTTGGTTGCAATCTGAAATTTGGAAAGGTTGACTGCAGCAGCTCTCTGCTCTGCCAACTTGCATTCCAGAACATGCAGAGTCTCGTCAGAATGTTTAGGTACCACAACAAGCTGCATGAGAATTTCCCAGGGACACAGCGACCAATAAAAAGTGGAAGCGGCCTAATGACCCACCAATTCTCATGACCATTTCCACCAATGGTCCCTTTGGTTGAAAAAGGCTGATCAGTCTTGTCAGTAAACGTGTAATTAAAGGATCTGATGGCCTCATTTAGGACATCTAAAGTGAAATACTTCTTGGCAATCAGGTCTGTCAGACACAGAGACACCTCAACTTGGACAATGCCATCCGAGACATCATGTAAGATGTTCGGAAGGTGACCCTTGACCACATGGAAGTGTGTCAGACTTTTCGTAAGAGAAAGTCATGACAAATTTTATCTCTAAGATCAAAGAAACCAGAGCTTACCTCCTGTTGTTGAATGCCATTTCTGGATGTCATACAGACAAAATTTGTTTACTGTGAAGCTCTCATGGAATCCTGCAAGTGAATGGGCAGCAAGATTATCAGCTGCTACAAACAACACTGTTCCCTTCACACTTGCACCTTTAGCTGCTTTATATAAATACAGTGCTGTTCTAATGAGACAAGATCATGGATAAGAGGTTGCAGAACTTTCTCATAACCATACTGTTGGATTGTGGAGGTGTTGCAGAGTAGAGCAAGCTGAATAGAGTTTAGAGTTCATCTGTGTTTTGCAGGTATATTGGCAATAACCCAATACACTGCACACATTTTGTGTTTCTGCTTTGATGTTCCCAAAGGATTGACTACTTCAAAGTCATCTAGATAAAAAAAAAATCAGTGCAACTGTGAACTGATCCATTGAAAGAAGGCGATGAACTATAACTATACATATGAACTATATTAATGTGGAACATGCACCTTTTCTGACATTGCTTTATCTCAAATGTCGGTTTTGTTTAACAGTTTCTGTAGCATGTGTTGTATGGGAATATACATAACTGTGCCCTTTTCGATAACATATTCCGTAGGCATCGCCAGAGGATACTTGCTGCCCTCCTTTTTACAGTTCCACATTTGGATAATATTTCTTAAGTACTGACTTGACATTACTGTACAGTAATGGTTGTGACAGGTCATGTATTTGGCAAAGGTGTTGTACAGCACTCTCTGGGATATGCAGAATAGAGTGCATTTTCAATAACAGAGATGATAGATTATGTTCAGGCTGTTTTCCTAAACCACAAAGATCATCACAGGCTTCTTCCATGACCTCTAGGTCTTCTGTGTCAGAAGTCGACAGTTGTTCTAATTCACCTTGGCTTTCATGGGCCACTTTATCACAAGCATCATTGGTTATACTGGCAATTGTTTCAGACTTGAAATTCTTCCAAGAAGATCTCTATGGGTCAGTTTCCCGGACACGGATTAAGCCTAGTCCTGGATTATGTAGTGCTGTGAATAGAGATTTTCCATTGAAAGTGGAGTATTGCATTGAAAGTGTAGTACTGTGATGCCCATGGTCAGTGGCCACTAGAGGCCGCCGTTGTTTAAGTTTTACTTTGAGGACTTTTAAGTTGACACCTGAGTTTGATTATTCACAGTTGTGTTTAGTTAAATGAGTGTCCTTTGTTTGCTGTGTATTTCAGTTCCTCTGTTTGTAGTTGTCTGTCGTCCCTCACATTGACCCTTGTTGTGTTGGCGTTCTGTCTGTGTTTAAAGTATCGGCCCTCGAGCCTGGTTTTGTTTATAGTTTTGTTTTGTAATAAAGAGAACACAGTATGGAAGTCTGCATTTGTGCATCCTGTCTGAACGCAACACAGGCAAGCGTGACAAGTATACATTGCATTGCATTGAAATCTACAATCTTAATAAGGACAATCAGCTTTGTGATTTACTTTTAAGTGGGTATTCCGCAGAAAGAAACTCACATGACAAACAGCAAAACTTAATTTGAGCATCTACAGTTTGCGGTTGATCAGTGCTGCTGGTGTGAAAGCAGGATAAATGACTATGGAGTGCATTGAAAGACTTGAATGTACACATACATTCCTGATGCAAGCAAGGAAAGGGCTTGGTTCTTGCACAAGTTCCATGTTTTAGCCTGTCATGTTTAAAAAGCTGTGCTCTCTTCTTGCAGATGGCAGGGCAGTACTTGCATTTCCAAAGCATTTTAATGTGGCTTTAAACAAAACTAGTAGTGCAAAGAATTAGGCAAATGTTAAAAGTGAGCATTTACTTTTTCAAATCTACATTGAAATCGATTGAATTCTACGTTCCTTTTGCAAAACTGAATGTAAAGAACACACAAGTTACTCTAAAAACACAATGCTGGAATTATCAAATGCTCATGTAAGGGAAAACAGGTATTTACTCCTCACAGGTATTTACTAACAGGTATTTAGCTTACACAAATGAGTAGTTCCTCAAATGAGTTCCTCAACCTTAGAGGATCTGCCTGGCAACAAATGAGTACTTCCTCAGTGAATTTATAGAAAATAATATCTGCTTAGCAACGAGTGAAAAGCTTCTCATGTTAGTTTATAGATGGCTAATAAGAATGTCTTGTATTTTTATTTTCACAACCTAACAGTTCCAGTTCCATGTCATGTGTTTAAAGGTTATATAAGCTCTCTTCGAAGAGCAATGATTTTGAGAGCTTCGACTAAGACTGCCTCAGCGAACACTCACCCCGCGGTAAAAGAATAAAGGCTTTGTTTGAGTGAAGAACATTTGTGTTTTACTGATTTTGCACTACACTCACTCTTCGCTTAAGACGACCTCAAATTTACACACGTTCAAATGCACGTTTCAAACTATAAAAGTTCCAGCCATTTCTAAGTAGTGGTATTTGAATAGAGAAAGGGTCCAAACTTGAGAAAAACATGCAAAGTGCAAAGACCTTAAATTGCTCTGTAAAAATAAGAAAATGTCGCAACTTTCTCTGTATCCTTCAACGGATGAGCACAGACTTGTCTTGAGTTTTCAGCCAATCACAACAGGGCAGCACTGTGGTAAAACTTGATCTGAGGTAAAACTTGATCATTTAAGTTAGGTAGACTTGAGTACTGTCTAATACACTCTTCATATAGCCACACTGTTGAAGTAATGCAACAAAACTGCTTTATTTTCATCATGTTCTTATGAGTCAGGGATGTCGTCATTTTATATAGAGCCCCATAGCCTCAATGACCAGGGACTGCACTAAGAAAGCATTTCAGAGGAGAACCACTGCCTCTGGATCAACTTTTGGTTTGAATGATGTTGGAACTACAACCAGGGAAAACAGATTTCAGGTCAGCGATTCTCTTAGCCCTGCAGTCAGATGGCTGAAGTTACTCCGTGTCTGGGGAGTGCAGTTCCCAAGAAGCCCCAAAGACGAACTGTGACCTCATCATCAGAAAACGTTCAGGAGTTCCTCATGTCCTTGTCATAAGATTGCAGCTAACAATGAATATGCATGACCGATACTTTCATAACCATTCCAAACATAGCACAGATCCACGGTCTTGTAAATAGAACATGTGGGCTGTAACATGATCCCAACATTGTACAGCTGTATAACTCAAATATGTTTTTATCAAAACCCAACA
This sequence comes from Bryconaethiops microstoma, assembly GCA_037577275.1. NCBI lineage: Eukaryota > Metazoa > Chordata > Actinopteri > Characiformes > Alestidae > Bryconaethiops > Bryconaethiops microstoma. The sequence goes on along the minus strand of JBBJLS010000140.1, from coordinate 5,329,049 downwards.
TAACACATCACTGAATGTGATAAATGAAGGTGATTTCATATGCACATGATGTGGTTGTGTGGCAAGATATTGAAAGAGACCCCACACTAATATGTGTGCTGCACTGCTGTTAGGCTCCTTAAATATTAACTGGATTTTTAAAAAATTAGCTAGATGATGAATTTATCCTACAAACCAGCACCGCTGGCATAAATCATTGGAATTCCACTGATCTTTCATAATTTCTGCGTAATTCAATTGTTAAAATGAACTGAAATCAAATGAAAATCGCTCATATTGGGTTGATGTTAAATCGACTTTGTTTACCCTCAAATGTACATTTCTGAAATATATTCATGACAGAGAGGCACAAGCAGGGTGTTGTAAGGCAAATTTTTCGTTAGGGTTAGGGTTAACCCTAATGTGGGGTTGGTAGTTAGGGTTAACCCTAACCACCATTTCACCATTACCAACCCCACATTAAAACACACTCGTTCACTGGTTGATTTTGACAGTAAATAAAATGGCTATACAGTAAACCCCGGCTTTTCACGGGGGTTATGTTCCAAGAGCACCCATGTATAGTGTAAACTCTAAATATGCACCCAAACACTTAAATTTCATTTTAAACTCCGCTTAATACATTACCCTGAAAAAAAACTCATAAAGGTAAACCCATATTTATACTGTACAGTTTACACTGAACTCCTGCAGTGCTAGAATGTAAAATACCGACGTTACCCCTGTATAGACTGTACTGTAATTCATGCACGGAAGTTTTCTTTGGTATAGGCAGGTAAATACAGTAATATTCATTTAATTTCCAGTAATAAAAATACAGGGCTTTAAGAAGAACAAAACGAAAAACTTGATACGCTCTACGGGGAAAATTCTGGACTGCCTCTGCGTCAAAGGGCAGTAGCCAATCAGCAACAAGAAGAAATAAATAGCGTTCTCGGATTGGCTACTTTCAAACCTCCCGCCTTGGAGTACAGCGAGGAATGCGTCAAAGGGCAGCAGCCAATCAGCAGCAAGGAGAAATAAATAACGTTCTTGGATTGGCTATTTTCGAACCTCCCGCCTCTGAGTACAGCGGTAGTTCACCATCCCAAGATGCGCTTTCTTTGTTTTTCTCTCCACAGTATCATTTATAAAACATTTATAGTTATTTTTAATACGGAAATGTGGCCAAATTTACATTAATATTTGTTACAAAATTAGTAAATTATATTTTTCTTAATAATTTAGCACTAAAATGTATGAAAATGGATGTCACAGCTTTTTTGCCACAAAAAAAGCTGTGACATCTAGGCCTCATCCACCACGCCCCCTCGTCCTTGTGCAGAGGACGAGGGGGCGTGGCGGACGAGGCCCTGATGTCACAAAAGCAAAAAAAATGCGGAGGATATCTGCAGTTTCCGTGTGCGGGGGTTTCAGCGAACAATTATTAGTTTGGTTCTCAGAAAAAATCCGCGTTGTACTGAAACCGCGACTGCTGATCCACGTTAAAGTGGGGGTTTACTGTATTTGTGTTGTATACATGGCACCCTGGGGTTCCTACCACCACCATTGTAAAGAAATTAGTTTACAATGTTTGTATTACAATTTTGTACAACCACACCTCTCTGCACCATTCCACATCAGAGAATTGAAAACCTTGTAACCTTGAATAACATTGTTTACAATTATGCTGAAATTTGGAAAAAAACAGCGTATTTCCTCTTTAATGAGACATCACAGATAAACGAGGTCTCAGAATTAGTGCATCACTGGACATAAATACCAGTAAGAAGTGTTTACACACTGCTCATTGAGTCCCTGCCCGACTCCAATTCTCCTCAACTCAACATCAACCATGAGTACTCTATCTCTCTATCTCCTTGACTGTGTGTGTGTGTGAGAGAACGCGGATTCCTAGTGGGAATCCCTACTCTACTCTTAGAGCGTTCTTAGACTAAACTGCGTGGTTAGCCTACCCTCTCATGTCACTCCGCATCTGGGTTCACCTACTACTTCACATTGGGCAAACAGTGGCGGTTCTCCAGTGTTCATTCATGCCGCTACACAGACCACCCCTGCATCGCTCTTCTCGTTTCTCATCTATCCGGAGTTTACATGCCAACTCAGGGCTACGTTTCATCACCCAGAAAGCGAAGTGGGGACGGATTCCAAGCTTTATCATTTGCGGCAGGGAGACTGATCTGTGAGTCGCTACACCGCAGAGTTTAGCACCCTGGTGGTTCAGACCACCTGGGGTGACTCCGCACTCCGGGCAGCCTTTTATGAGGGTCTGGCTTCTAGCTTTAAGAATGAACTCACCGGGCCAGCGCCCGTCAGTTTTGGTTGGTGACCATGCTTCTGTGCGGCCGGCCCAGCAACCGATGGGCCAGGGCGCCGGGTCCTCTGCTGCCCGACCCAGGCTTCTGAGGGACGTGGTGTCGAGGCGTGCAGGAGCGTTCTCCCGCTCGGATGCCCCTGGTTCATCTGCAGCCGGCTGTATTTCCCGGGTGAGGTCACCCTCCTCACGACCGGTTGGACATCGGCCTAAACCAGGAGCAACCAGGCTCTTCTCAGCCTCGTCTGCTGTTTTTTCCAACCACCCTCATCATTGGTGACTCCATAATAAGAAATATCACATTTTTTAATGCTACCGCCCACTGTGTTCCTGGTGCCAAAATCACAGATGTTCATGCATGACTATGTGAGTTGCTGCCCTCTCTGCCTACATCCATTACTAGAATTATACTTCACATGGGGTCAAATGACACTGCCCGTCGTGGGTCGGAATTAACGAAAATTAATTTTCAGGCTCTCATGGGGCTTTTGGAGAAATGTGTAAAGTCTGCTTTTATTTCAGGCTCCATTCCAACTGTAGGGTGCTATTTCTGGTACCTCCCATACCAAAGTCGTTGACTGTAGTAGTTGTGCCCCCTGCTGTTTGCCATTACAGTCCTCCCAAGCAACCCCTCAGATTACATGGTGGAACACAGACTGTAAAAATGGCTCCAGATATCCCGTAAATCTCCCCATCACTGTACTAATATGTCCTGTATTAATAAGACATAAAGGGCGGCGACTTGGCAGGGTAAACCAGTCGAATCTTAAACCAGTTCCAAAACAAACTCTGTATGCACCAAGAATCCCCATATCTACTACTGTATAATTAGCTCTTCTGAATGTCAGATCGTTGTGAAATAAGTCAATTTTAATTAATGATCTGATTTGTACGTACTCCCTCGATTTTCTGCTTCTGACTGAAACATGGCTTGATCATGTTACAATTGCTGCTACCCTTATCGAATCCGCTAACCCAAACTTTAATTTCATGAGCACTATTCGTGCTAAGAAGAGAGGGGGAGGAATCGCCATGATATTTAAAGCATCCTTTCAATGCAAGAAGTTATCCTTTGGTGATTTTACATCTTTTGAATACCTATGTTCACTTGTTAAGTGCTCTTACAATATTCTACTACTGACCGTTAACAGGCCTCCAAGATCAACTATCTGCTTAGAGTTTGACTATATTACTATTATAGGGGACTTTAACTTGCATGTAAACAATCCAGAGAACAGCTATGCAAGGGATTTTATCATGCTCATGGACACTTAATTTAACACAACAGGTACAGGGGCCGACACATTCGAATGGCCATGCCCTTGACCTCATCATTAACAAGGGTTTCAATGCCTCTACAACTTTTATGGACTTGGCTTTATCTGATCACTTTTGTGTTTTATTTGATGTATGTATGTCCCCCCACTTTCAAAATTGGTCTAGGACTGTAGGGAAGAGTGTCATAAATGATAATACCATCGCCCTTTTTGAGCAGGCACTCTCACAGAGCCAACCTCAGACATCAGACACTGTAGATGAATTACTGAACAACTTCACTGTAGAGATGACACAAATTATGGATGATATTGCTCCTTTAAAGGTTAAAAAAGTCACCAACAAGCAAAGTGCACCATGGAGACTAAACCTAAAGGTTAAACTGAAGAAAAGGAAATGCAGGCAAACTGAGAGAAAATGGCATAAGTCCAAACTTCATATAGACCACCAAATCCATAAAGATATGTTACATCGATATAATTTTGAAATTTGCAAAGCAAGGCAGTCCTTTTTTTCTGACATCATAAATAGAAATATACACAATGCCCGTGTATTATTCGTGTATTATTTGTTAGCCTCTGTTGACAGGCTAACAAATCCTCCAATGGACCTAGCACCCGACCTTCACTCAGTTGCTAAATGTGAGGAATTTGCATCCTTTTTCAATGGTAAAATTGAAAAAATTAGACTGACTTTATCAATACAGTTGCAAACAGCTCTATTTTTGGAACTACCAGCTACAAAGAAAGGGCCTTCACACTTAATGTCAGAATTTAGTCTTATAAACTATGAAACTCTAATTAAAACTGTTCAAAATCTCAGTTCTGCCGCATCCCTATTAGACACTCTGCCTACATTTTTGTTCAAGTCAGTCCTTCACCTCATAGTCGCAGATGTGCTTCACTTTATAAATACATCTCTACAAACCTGGAATTTTTCCTAAGCCCCTAAAACAAGCAGTGGTAAAGACTCTGTTCAAAAAGAGCAACCTGGATGTTTCAGTACTGAGCAATTATAGACCAATATCGAATCTACCTTTTATTGGGAAGATAATTGAAAAAATAAAATTCCTTTGCCTTGCCTTACCGAGAAGGCATTTCCGCTTACTGCAAGTCACCCAGACACCATCACGCCATGGGGAGGGGAACTCACCTGTGCCCTTGGTTATCTCCTCCACCTCTCTGACCATCTCCCGCCTCAAGGTCCAGGTATACCTCCAAGTGGGCCATAAACAGGTCAGAATCTCTGCTTTCCTGGATTCAGGGGTGGTGGGCAATTTCATTGACCAAGCTTATGCTGCCCAACTGGGGGTGCACCCTGAGGAGTTATCCCAGCTGGTTGAAATCACGGCCCTGGTCAGTCTGCCCTTAGCCAACAGCCCCTTAGTTCACCAAACCCAACCCCTCACACTTTCCATCAACCTCCACACCGAGACCATTCAACTCCTCGTCACCACCCTCTCCTCAACACCCATCCTTTTGGGGTTACCCTTTGCTCCTTCGGCATGACTCCGTCCTCTCTTAGACCCAAAACCGGATCTTACAATGGGGGCCGACCTGTCACGAGCTGTGTCTCCAGGCCACAGCTAGGACATGCTCTGGGGAGTACGAGGCACCCGATGTCGACTTGGAGGCTATTCCCCTTCCGTAACCGTGACCTGGCAGAGGTATTTAGCAAATGTCACGCTGTCCAGCTCCCTCCTCATTGCTCCTATGACCTGCCTATTGACCTCCTGCCCAGCATGGTACCGCCCGTCTCTTCTCCTTATCTGTGGGAGAGTACCAAGCCATGGAAGAATATATATTAACCCTCTGAGGTCCTAGGCCTTTCTGGCACTTTAAGGCAGTTTGCTACACCTTTACATTTTTAAGTATTTCATTTCACTAAAAACATCTATGCAAAAAGTGACACATATGGTTATATTCTGGAAAACCTCAGCCACAATAATATATGAGTAAAGTGAATGTAATGAAATTAGTTTTTTTTTTAAATATTGTTTAAACATGACATGACAAAAAACTATGTTTTAGAGATCTTCAAACAAAGTAAAAAAACACACCTTAAATATGTCTGAGCAAGACTTTTGAAGTTTGAACTTTGTAAACATATGTATTGGCTACAAAAAGGTAGAGAAGAACATTCAGAAATGTTATGTAGTTTTAATGAGGGCCTTTGCCAAGGTACCATCCGGCCCTCATCTTCTCCCACTGCTGCAGGGTTTTTCTTTGGTTAAAAGAAAGATGGTGGCTTCCGACCCCGAGTATCGGGGGCTCAATAAAATCACCATCAAAAACCGTCATCCACTCCCTCTTACCAACACTGCCCTGGACGCCATCTCTGGTGTATCCATCTTTACTAAACTGGACCTCAGGAGTGCTTACAACCTCAAAGAGGGTGATGAATGGAAGACGGCCTTCATAACACCCACTGGTCATTATGAGAGCCTTGTAATGCCCTTCGGCCTATGCAATAGTCCCGTAGTCTTTCAATAATTCATCAATGATGTGCTGCAGGACATGCTGGGCTGTTGGGCCTTTGCTTTTCTGGACGACATACTTATCTACTCCAAAAGTTCAGAAGAACACATCCAGCATGTAAGAGCGGTGTTACAGAGCAGTTGGTGGGCCAGCAGTTGAAGAAATCCGCTTTCCACCAGTGCTCTACCACATTTCTGGGCTTTGTGATATCTTTCTGGGATGTGGCCATGGACCCCCAGAAGCTGGAGGCTGTGCGGGTTTGGCCCCTACCCAAGATGCGTAAGCAGCTCCAGCGCTTTCTGGGGTTTGCAAATTTCTATCATCACTTTATATAGGGCTTCAGTTCAGTTGCAGCACCTCTGAGCACCCTCACTAAACCCACCACTTCCCGGTCCGTTCTCACTTCCGAAGCCACCACTGCCTTTCATTGCCTTTGCTCCATGTTCACCTCAGCTCCCATCCTTTTCCACCCGGATCCCTCCAAAACGTTCATTGTGGAGGTGGATGCCGCGGATGTGGGCTGTCCTCCCAGTGAGGTCCAGACCAACAACTTCACCCTTGCAGTTTCTTCTCTTGAAAATTCAACCACACTCAGCAGCGTTACGATGTACATTTACATTTATGGCATTTAGCAGATGCTTTTATCCAAAGCAACTTCCATTTCCTAACTACAAGTGGCAGTCTCCCTGGAGCAACTTGGGGTTAAGGTTCTTGCTGAAGCTGAAGGTAGGATTCGAACCAATGACCTCTTGGTTTACTGACCCGTATCAGATCACACATAGGATAAACCCTGTCACCTACCGACTCCAGCTGTGTACATTTAAAGAGTATTTTGTATTCTGTTTGTACTATTGTGAGCATTTTAAAATACACAATTATATATATAATGCATAAAAGGGTTAGTGCACACCGCAGTGCATGATCTGTTATTTAAGATAATTAAATAAGGAGAAACTGTCACTGCAACGTGCTAGCATACAATTCTTCATTTAGATCAAATACCTCCACATTCAATGTGCTGATCACACAGCTTGTTGTGAGCTTGAGATAGTATGATCTCATGCTATTTGCTCAGCTGTTTTTCACATTTAGCCATGTTCAATTTATGGGGATTACTGTACCTTTGTTCAGGCCACACTGGATCACGCTGACCCACTGTCAGGCTGCCATTATTCCCATGCTGAATTCTAAGAGAGGCTTTGGCGTGCAGCAGCCTCCTCTCTCTACAAAGTAAGTGAATTAGCACAGCCCACTAAGATCCCCATTTCCCCTTGTTAGGATCAGTGTGGTATTAAACAATCTAATAGCTTAGGCTCAGTACATGAGCCTAGCATCGTCATTGATGTGCACTAGTGCTGTTTCATCTGTCGGTTCAGGTCATGCGTCAGGGTCTATAAACAAATGCATCATGCCAGTGTCATGCATAGATGATGTACAATGCAGCAAATTGGCACATACAAACTTTGGGCACAGTCAAAGTAGATTATTTTTCAGTTAAAATGCATAGGTGTTAATGCCTGTTCCTCAAGATGCTGAGTCAATGCACCTTGGTTTATACCCATCTCTGAAAATGCTTCCCAAACTAACTATTGCTATTATGTCTTAATCCAACATCCAGTTGGTCTGCAAACTCTTCTTCCCAACTAACCATCATGTGAGACATGTAGACTTGCAACTCTTCATTCTTGAAACACACCATTATAATAATCTTTCCATTTGCTTTAGTTATCTTCCCCATGCTGTTCAGAAGCATCATGGTGATTTCTTGCAATGACCTTATGAAGTAAGAATGAAAGGCTAGATGCTTGAAATAAGAATGAATGTGTGGGTGAATGAGCACAGCAGAGCAAATGACTAATTATAAACAATCATCAAGTAACTAAGTTTTCTGTTTTTGCTTTACCCAGTGTCTGACTTGTTTTTAGAGCACTCTGTGATATTGGCGTCTCTCTTATTTTTCTTTTTTATGTCCCTAAAATCTTGAAATTAACAATCAATGAGAATAAGTCATTATAGGCACTTCTGATTAAGGAGATCACAAAAAACAAGGCTTATCATAAGAAATGGGACCCTATACAAGAATCTTCCATGCTGACTGAAAACCATGCCCAGTGTTGGGTAGGGATGGGCTTTTATTAATACCAATATAAATACTGATACTGCTTATCGATCCTCATTGATACTACTCCCCATAATGGTGCAAAAAATGAAGATCTGAAAAGAGTCAGCAGTTTGTTTATGATATTTTTGAAGAAACAATGTGAGAATATATATATAAACACACACACACACACACACACACACACACACACACACACAGTGTGAAAAAGTGTTTGCCCCCTTCCTGATTTCTCTTTTTTTTCCCCATGTTTGTCACATTTAAATATGTCAGATCATCAAACTAATTTAAATATTAGTCAAAGACAACACAAGTAAACACAAAATGTGTTTTTTTTTTGTGAAGGATTTTATTATTAAAGGAGAAAAAAAAATCCAAACCTACAGGGCCCTGTGTGTAAGACCTGGAACGGAGATAAACTCCAAATTCAAGAGGCAAGAACGATCCAGATCCAGGAGATCATCCAGACCAATCAGGCAGAGATCACCTTCACCTGAGTTCTAACCCCCGTGGACTATAAAAGCATTCTGTCTACACAAAACTCGTGCAAAGTATTCTAGCCATACCTAGTTACTGAGCGATTCCCCTGATTTTTTCCTCTCTCGTGTTTTTGACCTGATCTCGTCTTTGGATTACTCTTTTGCCTTGCCCCTTGGATTTTTTGCATTACGGATTTACGGTTTTGGACTTTGGTTTTGGACTCTGGTTTTTGCCCTGGTGTTTGGACTCTGGTTTGTTTTGCTCGGTTTTTTGGACTTCCTCTTTGGACTTTGGCTTTCCCCTTTTTTGCCCGACGGACTTTATTCTTTTGAATAAACTTTTATCATTCTGCAATTAGGTCCTTTCCGGTATTCATTACACTGTGTGGCAAAGTGACTTAACAGTGGTTCATCACACCTGAGTTCAATATCTCTAGCCACACCCAAGCCTGATTACTGCCACACCTGTTCTCAATCAAGAAATCACTTAAATAAGACCTGCCTGACAAAGTGAGGTAGACCAAGAGATCCTCAAGAGCTAGACATGCCGAGATCCAAAGAAATTCAGGAACAAATGAGAAAGAAAGTAATTGAGATCTATCAGTTTGGAAAAGGTTATAAAGCCATTTCTAAAGCTTTGGGACTCCAGTAAACCACAGTGAGAGCCTTTATCCACAAATGGTGAAAACATGGAACCGTGGTGAACCTTCCCAGGAGTGGCCGGCCAACCAAAATTACCCCAAGAGCGCAGCTATGACTCATCCAAGAGGTCACAAAAGACCCCACAACAACATCCAAAGAACTTCAGGCCTTATTTGCCTTTTTGGAAGGTGTGTGTCCTGTTACATCTGGTGTAGAAGTAACACCGCATTTCAGAAAAAGAACATTGTACCAACAGTAAAATATGATGTCAGATACGACACATGCTGTCAGGCACGACACATGCTGCGTACTCGCTCTCTTGCATTCAGATCAGGCAATGAGACGGAGTACAAAGCTGCGAAATACGGACTGAGGAAAGCCATCACAGCGGCCAAGAGGAAGTACAGAGAGAAGCTGGATGGCTTCTATTCTTCTGCTGATCCCGGGAGGATGTAGCAAGGCCTGCAGCACATCACAGGGTATAAGGCCACCACCAGCACCATCAGCTCTGCAGGCACCCTGCTGGATGATCTCAACGTGTTCTACACCCCCCCTGCCAGCAGTTTCAATAGACCAAGTACACAGAGCCCTGAGGAAGATCAACCCCCGCAAAACAGCAGGACCAGACAACATCCCTGGACGGGCCCTTAAAGCATGTGCTAACAAGCTGGCTGATGTTCTCACCTCCATCTTCAACCTTTCCCTCAGCCAGAGCACCGTTCCCACATGCTTCAAGACCACA
>JBBJLS010000140.1:5289753-5313310 GCA_037577275.1 Bryconaethiops microstoma | reverse complement strand
TATAAACAAGTCTTTGTTTAATCTATTTGACTTCTAATGCATAATCAACTAAGTACTGCAAGTGGTCATCTAATAAGACAAGCCTTTTTGGAGTAATGACGTGTTTTTCTTTTCCGCTCTAGCTCACACACTACGGATGTAGATCAATTTAATTGACGTCAAGTCTGAGACAGCTGAGGACTGCGTGTCTCCTGTACCCATTTCAAGTACTACACCATCTAATTTCACTAATTAATTCACTAAAGCGGCAGTCTAATTAGGCAGCTCAGATGGTAAGGTGCGGGTCTGGAACGAATACCTGCGGGCACTGTGCCCTCAAGCACTGGAGTTGTATGACACAGGCTTGCAAGCGATCTAGAGCATGTTAAGGAGTCTCCAAAGAGCATGCGACAGTTTGGCAGGAGTGTGTATGGCACAGTCATGAGACGGAGCAGTAACATGGCTGCACATGGATGACTACACTACATCACCTAAGCGAGGATTCCTAGCAAGAAGGTGAAATATGGCACATCCTTTAACAAGAAAGGAGGTAATTTGATGACTTCTTAATTACAATGAAAGGAATCTACAAGACGAAGTGCCACAATGAGAAACCACAGCAATCAGCACAGTGGACAGTAACGTAATACGGTGACCTACTGACTCCAAAGAAATTTGTTTGCCATACATAGCTTTGTTCACAACTTTTCATACCTTAACCTTAAGTCTTTTCTATGTTATTCTTACACTATAGGCCCAAAAAATGGCATAAAGTTGAAAGGTCACGGCATGTCTAAGAAACCCCCTGTGAAAGACTGTAGAAAAGACCAAAGAAAAGGGAACATTGCATGCATCAGTCTTCGTCAGAGTATCTGGCCACTTTTTCATCATCATCAGATTATTGACTACAAACCTGTAGAAAATGATTACAAAAAGTACAATAATGCTAATAATAACTTAAAATGTTATTCCAGAAAACGCTAGCATATTGTAAATGAGCAGTCACCAGCTAAAGGCTGGAAGAATAAGGTGGCCTTGCTCATTTCCAAGCTGTCCATCTTACCTGAGTACTTCTGAAGGGCCTCTTTTGTCTGAAACGGAGAGCTAGAGATACGGATAGATAGCAAGAGAGTGGAGGAATGGATGAGGAGAGAGTATCTGAAGGGTTTAAATATCACTTGCCTCCCTCCCCCTCCCCCCCGTCCATCTCCCTCAGCTTCAGTTTCTCTGCCATCCCTCCCGTCTTCCACACTCGATTGCACCGTGATGCAAGAAGGGTCAACACATGAAGAGTCTACAGAGAAGTTCGATTTGCAGTCCTTTATTGCTGGCCGTTTAGACAGAGTTTATATACTGATAAAGCAAGTCTTTGCGTTCAAATGGTACAGCACGGAGAATGGAAATGAACCAACTGTCACGGTTGCTAAGCTTGGTGAAATGACCATGCATTTGTTCCTTTTAATGAACATTAAAGAAAGACTCCAACAGATTAGGGCAGAGGTTAGTTTGGAAATCGCTGGAGTGCTTCTGTAACCAGCTTGTACAAGATGCAACTAGAAAGTAAAATAAATCAAGTATAAACCTGCTCCTTATAATGCTAACAAAGTATTGGTTATAGTTCTGAGTGTACATAGTATGTGGACTTCACTTAAATTTGGATGTGAAGTATGTACATAATAGTGATATGCAGGTTTTGGGGCGGGGGGGTTGAATTTAGCATGTTTGGGGTCACCCACAAAAAAATGCATGTCACATGTTAGCATACTCACTTGTTAGCATGTACGCATATTAACATGTATATTTTTCTGTTTTTTATTTAGCCTCCAGACAGGAGGATAAAGTCTCCAGATTACGTACAGTTTTTGTGATAAGAATAAGGGGCCGTGATGTCTACAACACAATTATAGCCAGTTTATTTAGCATCCAGAACCACCAGAGAATCTACATCATTTTTATCTGTGATGATAGGGGAAATAATGATAAATCCAAAAATAAAATCTTTTGGTTTTCTTTTGTCTTACAATGTCAATCTGCCCAGAGTTTACGTGATAGGATTCTTAGGTGATTCAGCACCATTTCATATTGAACCACTCTGAATGATTTAATTCTGAAGACATTTTGAAAAACTGGTGGAATTCCCTTTGGTTGGTCTTGCATGAAACACGGTGAGAGGACATGTGTCTCTCAGAGACAGAACCTGTTTGTTAAATGGACAATTAAGACCAAATCAGCAATGCTACAGGTTTTATCTAACGGCTCTAACCACCAAACTATCTGCTATATGTTCATTTCACATTGTAAACACAGTGAGCACGGCAGAGACATTAGCGTGGCGCTGACTGGCATATCGCTTTCCACAGTGACACTGGCATTGGTAATGCACACGTAATGGAGCCCCACGTCACGGGCACGGTCCTGGAGTCAGACACACCAAAAGCAAACAAGACAGTAACATAGCCGTGGAGGTGGTTTTACATAGCTGAGATATATAAACATGATCTGCCTGCATGTGCTTGTTTGGCTCAACACGATAGCAGACAGGTGTAGGCTTCACATTTAGGAAAGAACCATTGGGGGGGTGTGCGGAGAGTGGGCATATGTATAGTGACTTAATGGTACCTAGTATTAAAAATGTTACTTTGCTCATCCTTGTGAATGTGTACCTGTTTGCTGTTTAATATAAAAGTTCTTGGAATGTACTATTTATCCCATGTTTTATTCCATCCCTCCGGAATTTACATGGAATTTCATGGAATTCAGGGAGGTTTTTACAAACATACCTTGAAAGATGTTACAGATATTAATATTTCTGAAGAAATACAACAAAAAAACTCTTGCAAGGTCCAGGCAATGCAAGATATCACATTGTTAAATGTATCTCTCTTCATCAGCAGGTAACAGAAAGCAAGCTGAATAAAAGATGAAAATACATAGAAGAACATGGATTACTGCTGCAGTAACTGCTCTATGATGACTTGCTAATAGTTTCTTTCAGAGATAGATACATTCATACATACATACAAATGATTCATTAAACATTTTAGTGGTCTTTCAGACGTTGTTTAGTAAGCATTTGTTATAATATTCAAGCCTTATTTGGAAATTTCCCATCTTGGGACAATGGTGTAGTTACAGGAAGAGGAAAGATGCACATTCAACAGCTGTTATAGATGCTAGCAGAAAGGCACCAAGCTATTAGGGACAGAAAGAAAAGAAAATGATGGATTCGGTACTTCCCTCCCACTTCCATCTTGTTAATATTTTACAGCATAGTTATTTTCTTAAAACCTCTGATGGGTGCAGCGATTCCAAACTGGAACTTTTTAAAAATGCACAATCTTGACTGTAGGTCTTCAACTCTGCTGCATTGTAACAATTAAAAAGCATCTCAACAGTGACCAACATTTTTTGCTTCCCAGTTCCATATCACACTGCATGGAAGACACGTGGCTATTCTGAGCCCTCACTGGGTCAGCGCCCCAATGCCATAGGGCTATTTTGGGCTCCCATGGGACCACATGGGTCCCTCGTGTGGAATCCATCCCAAAGGTTCTTAATTATTAAGCACCTGTCTTTATTAGGACACGGAGCACCTGGTCTTGTACTTCGTGAAGCGAAGCTACACAAAAGCTAGCTAAGTGAGAGAAGAACACAAACACATTTAAAGTGGAGGCTGAGAATGAACGAAAAGACACGTTGGCCACCGAGAGGGACAGAATTTAAGCTTTGGTCCCAGAGAAGCGATTAAGCCACCCTTATACTGAAAGAGAGGAAAAGAAAGGGCAAACAGTAGAGCAGAAGTACACACATGCTATTCAACTGCACGTTTAAAGACACCATTTGTTTATTGTCATGCAAATGCGGCTTCATTCAAATTTAGTGGTATGTGAACAAGGGCTCAGTATTAGTCACACTTTATTATAAAATAGTGTTAGCATACTTGCATGTTAAAAAAGGACTCAAAAAAATAATGGCAGTGGGGCCCGGCTTACAAGTAGCATCGGAGTCCTTTGATTGATTGAACATGCCAATAAATAGTAGCATTCGTAAACATACTGGCAGAGGTCACGTGTGGCATATTTAGGTATCCATGTCAGAATGTAGTGTTAGCATTCATATAAATCTTTAAATGGCTAAAAAAAAATACAGAGAAATACAAATGACAATACGTGTCAGGGCCTGTAAAAATGAATATTAGTGTTTTATGCTACAGTGTAGTGGTACAAAATGTAGGGTAGCCAAATTCGGTAGGCTATGTAATAAAATATGCTATTATTAGAACATGAGATTGAAATAAACAAAGGGTTAGAGGAGGGTTTTAGAAGTTTGCTCAGACTGGATCAAGCCCCTACGAAGTCTCCTTTGCTTCTGGATCCTCTGCTGCCTTTTCTTCTTCCTCTTTGTCTTCTGCTTCTTCTGCCTCATCCTTCTCTTCAGCCGCCGCCTCTGTGCTTACAGGTTTGGCCTCTTTGTCTGCCTCTGGCTCCGCCTTCACCGCAGCAGGGGCCTCGGCCTGCGTCTCCTGAGCTGAGCTCACTGCTTCCGTCTCTTTCTCGCTGCAGCGCTGCTGACTGAGTGACTGCGCCAGGTAGCCAATCAGAGTCATGTACTCCTGGAAGCCGACTTTTCCATCTTGGTTTGAATCAAGACCTTCACGCATCTGCTTGACTGCCTCAGAGCTGTCTGTGTCCTAAACACAGAAGTTAGGTCTTTAACGCAAAATTCTGTGCAGGAGTTAATTACAAAAAAAAAAAATCTTAAAGGAGAAAAACTCAAGTTTGATTGGTCAACTTTGGGACAGGGAAACAGGTGCTTCTTGTATGCCTAGGCCTACTCAGCAAACATTTTGGTCACCTTGATTTTAAAGAGTGTAAAGGGCAGCTGGTGGCCTAGTGGTTACGGCGTTCGCCCTGCAATTAGAAAGACATGGGTTTGTATCCCAGGACTGTTAGTGGCACCACTGAGGTTCCCTTGAGCAAGGTACCGTGCCCACACACTGCTCCCCGGCCGCTGTGTTCCTGGTTGCCCGTTGCTTCACTTGGTGCTGTGGTGTGTTCACGTCTGACAGAGGGGTCACTTTACACTTTCATGTTCATAACTGATTATCTGCTGCAGTCACTTTATAGAAGCAGCGTTACACTCTTTAAAATGAAGGCGGGCAAAAATGTTTCCTGTAAAGGCACAGGCCTTGCAGAACCACTTTTAGTTCCCCAAATAACTTTTCAAATGCTCTTAAGAAAATTTGAATTTGTAAAGTTTAAAGAACTTCTAAACTGGTATAGAACCACAAATATTCTTTAAACTCAAAAATAGTTTGGAAAGTGGTTCCCATCCGTGATCCTGATCCACCTAACTGGCTTATCAACAACCCGTTACTGAGCTGAATTGGGTGTGTTAAAGCAAATGAAACACAAAAGACTGTGGGGCAGACTGTTGGTCAGGAACAATTGTTCTATGCCAAATAACTTTTCGTAGCACCTTTTTTGTTATAATTCTAATGTAAAAATGGAACTCAACATAAGTTACTTGCGATAAAACAACGGAAAACAGAAGGTATATATCTATAACAGGACCCACGAGCTGCTACATTAGAGCGATCCAAATAGGACAAATGGATGCTGGGATTGTTAGCAGAAGCTTTATACATACATATACACTGATCAGCCACAACATTAAAATCAGTGACAGCTGATATAAATGGGCTAGTAGGGCTTAGCTCGCCCTTCCTTCAGAGAACAAAATGCATCAGTATAAGGGATCCACATGATTATATTTGCTGTTAACAAATGAGAAGCTGTTTTTATGGACTTTTTAGCTTATTCGGTTAAGATGGAAATGATACACCTCCTGCTGCAGAATTGAGATGCGCTGTGACGCCCCCTAGATTGGGCTACACTGGGGCTAATTATTTTTCGCATGAGGTTATGGAGATAATATGGACAAAAATATTGGGATGGGGTTGAGGTCAGGGCTCTGTGTGGACCATTTACGTTCTTCCCCACTGAACTCATCCAGCCATGTCGTTATGGAGCTTGCTCTGTGCACTGGGACACAGTCATGCTGGAATAGAAAAGGTTCTTCCCCAAACTGGGATCACAAAGTTTGAAGCATGGTGTTGTCTAAAATGTCTTGGTCTGCTGAAGCATTAAGATTGTCCTTCACTGGAAGTAAGGGGCCTAGCCCAAACTCTGAAAAAGAGGTGTGTCCCAATACTTTTGTCCACATAGTGTAGCTAGTAACGTACAATTCTGAGAGTTGTCTTGCTAACTGTTATTCATGGAAAATGTAGCCTAAAACAAAATATCCTAGATGAGCTGGGTCAGTCGTCCCTAATGCTAGCCAATTATTAATGCGAGCAGAGGCATTGTAACAACTTCGGCTAGCGAGTTAAAGGGTGAGTAACTCCCTTGTTTCTGGGCCTTCACTTGCACCATTGCACAAAAGGAAACAGAAGAAGCTTGACTCCTTTTTCAAGGCAAATCATGTTAGCGAAGTTATAATGAACCTGTTATGCTTAACTTGCTACTTAATTATTAAGTAAGCAATAACGGATGACACAAATTTAGGGTAGCAGAAAATAATGAACACTCAAGGCGGTAATGTGGTGTTGTTTTATACTGTTTGACAACATGATTTACAGTTTTAAAGTCTATATTTAAATAGTTGAACAGGCTGGTGAATTTAGTATATCATGGTGTGACACATATACTGTACATTAACACCTTACATTATTTACATAGTATTCACATAAAGTAAAAATGTAGAAGTGTAGAAAGCACGGTGCCAGACACCAGAGCACACCTTCAGAGGTCTTGTGAAGTCCACGCCTCAACAGGTCAGAGCTGTCTTAGTGGGACCTACACAGTGTTAGGTAGTTTTAATGTTATGGCTGATTGGTGTAAATTGGCTTAAGCCATCAAAATTGTGCAGCTTCTCAACTATCTTCTCAATATTGATGATTTATATAAATGACTTAAGGACCAAGGATCTTTAATCTTTAATGACAATATACAATATACAGTCGTATGCAAAAGTTGACCAACATCCTTGGTCAAAAGTCATGTTTTGTTGATTTAGAACACATCTTTTACAGGAAACAACCTGGCATTTAGTGCTAAATGTATATAACTTTTGCACAGACTATTTCAAATTTTCCAGATCATTTTTGGCAGATATGCAGAAGTGTAGAGAATGCATATCTCTGTAGAGAATGCATATTTATTTATTAGATATATTTATTTTTATTTAGAAAATCAAAGAAACATTTAATCGGATGACTGTATACGACCGACCATATTTTGAATATTCTGTTACATGTTGTGATAGCAATATACATTATAAACATGCCTTGACTCATACAAACCTAAAGAAACTCTGTGCTTGGTAAGATTAAGAACACATATGCATATTGCAGACTTCTACAATATCAGTATTGTGAAGACCAGTATCGCAATAATAATTAACAAACAACAAAATGGGCAGCCTCAGACCAAATAGTCATGTTGTCAGATTGCCCATCTGGATTTGCAAAGAATAGACAAAGTTCCTAACCGTCAATATGTTCTTCAGCTGGTTCTTCACAAGGGTTTGAAAGTCCTTCCCCCCAAGGCTGTCCTTGCCTTTTGCTGATTTCAGGAAGACTGACACTACTGTCTTGATGGCCTCTTCCATGTTGCCTTTTTATCTGTATACAAGAAAAGGAAAGATGTCCAAGAATGGGACTGGAACACATGAGTACTTGACATAGTATTGATCATTAAGATAAGTTGTATGCAAAAGTTTGAACACATCTAGTCAGACTGCATGTCGTGTTTATTTTGGGAGTAAAAGGCAATACATATCCTCTACACATGTATATTAAAACTGGCAGAAAAATGAATCTTTAAGTAATATTTAAATGTGTTCCCTTAACTAATTTGAATGTAGGTGTTTATGTTTAGGCTACTGGAGACTGGGTGAAATTTCATTAATGTTTTTATACTGCCTACATCTCTTAAACCATATTAGTCTGAGGGGCAAAAATGTTCACAGATCATCATCCTCCCTCTAACTTATATGATTCATAAAGTACAAGCACAGTTTTTCAGGGCTATTTGCATTAGGTTCCATCTGGACCATGTGCGGACTGTCCCCGTGCTGTGTGTGGAAAGTGGAAATCTTGGGGCTATGAACTGACAGTTGATTGGAGATAAAGGAAGAGAGGAGAGAGGAGCAAGTTGCCACAATGGCTCTCCTGATCTTTGATAGGTCATCTGATCTCCTCTGGGTCTAAACTGCACAGCGGCTTCAGTTACCTGAGGAATTACCAACACCCAAACTGTTTCTTTCCTCTTTCTCTCAACCTGTTTTTTCCTCAGTGACCACGTCACTATCTTTTTGCCCAATAGCTCATTTATCTGTCACTGTCTGCGTCCTGCGTACCACTACACATGAGCATGTCAACACTACACACTTTTACACGGGTGGAAACTAAAAGACAGTTCATGAAAGTGTAATATTACTGAGTACATGGATGATAAGTGAACTAGTGCTGTCATAATGACTCTATTGAACACTGTCCCTTTAAGACTGATGTATGTAAAGTATCTGTGTTCTCACTGTCGCTCGGTATAAGCCAAAAAAGTAGACCAAACCTGAAACACTCCTTACAATTTTACAGTTAACTAGGAGGGGAGGAGTTAGGCTTTGGTTATTGTTGTTGTTGTTTTTATTGTCTACATAAGTCCAATTTTAGTATTTGGACTCTGATTTCTTCAGCATATTTAGTAAGACTGCTTGATTACTAATATATCCGGTAGTGACACTCTGAGAAAGAACGTGTCCCGGAAACACGGATGCAATAAATTCCTGCAGTAAATATTAAAACAAGAAACCTGCCAGTGACACATGAACAGCAGCGCAGGACGGAGATGCCATGCATTGTTGTACGTGTGAGTCACTCAAACTTGACAAGAATGCAAGCCTCGCGATTGCTCATCTACTTTGAACAGTCGATAAAGACGAGACTTTGTTTCTGGACATTCCTACATGAAAAAAGAAGCATTTGAGAAAAAAAAGACAAAGAATGCTTCAGGCGGGAGAAATCCTAGGAGGTGTGTTTACTTTTGACGCACCGTTGCATTGCTAAATTAATGGATGAACGCCCGACACGCACGCGCACGCGCACGCACACGCACACAAGCAGCCTGCCCCCCCTAATCTGCAGTAATAAGTACATGTACAGATGGTTACCTATTAGGAAACATAGCTCTTAGACTAATGAGGAAGACCAGAGAGGGCGAGCCGACACATTACTTGCTTATTAAAGTATACGGTTTCATAGACATTTGACGCAGGAGTGCAGGCCCTGCTGTGCGAGTGCCTGTCGTGTGGGACGGGAAGCTGACTATAAGGCTATCATAGCGCACCCGCTGACTCTACACTTTTGACTGTAAATCACGGGCTTTTAATAATTTACAAAGAATACACACACGACGACTGTCGTAACACGGTGGCTTCTTCATTTACTATTGCTGTTACAACAAAAACGGCCATGTCAGTGTGCTGAGAACGATCCAACACCCAAGTAATACCTGCTTGCTGGTGGTCATATGGGGGTCCAGACAACTGACAAAAGAATAACAGAGGCTACCAAATGATGCAGAGAAACAGTCTGTAACAGTAAACTACAGATACTATGAAGCTAATTCAACAGACAAGGATTGTAGATACAAGGTAGGAGTATCTAATAAAGTGGATAATCTGTGTAAACCGACATTGTGTCAGAATTTCATGATGATGAAATGGTTTAAAATTACAAATGACTGCAGAATGTTGTTACAAAAAAGACCATTTTGCATGTACAGACACACACACACATACGTAAAAATTTGCATATATATATATATTTTCTTTTTTTCAAACATACATCTATCTCATTTACAGCTTTTAGAATAGCTATATCTTTTTCAGCACTGAGTTGTCTTCTCACAGTGGAAGGATGGGCAGAAACACCTCTAGATTATTTTAGATTTGAAGCCAGGGTGGAGCTGGATCTTCTCCTATTAAGCTTTAAGTGATGTTTATCTGATGTTGGTGGTCTACCCGGACTTGCCTGGTTGTTTTAATCATTATTCTAATTTATTTATTGGACAACTTAAATACTGACAGATTTGACATTATTCTAAGTGCTGGAGGCTTTTGTTTCCCATGGCCATTTCTATTGGAAATGGAATAAACAAGAGGGTGGTTTCTGACACAAATGAACATTAAATAATGAAAAGTAATGAAAAAATCCATGCCACTCAAAAATACACAATCTAGTTTAATCTGAACCCTAAATCTTCATCCATAGGCTATGCTTTGGCATAATTAGTATGAATGAGACACATGAATATATAATGCAGGCTGTTGGGGTGGAGTGGGTAAAGCTGCCTGGTGAGTATCACTGTTACCGCTTATCTACATTACTATCTCTGCACACCAGCTCCTTCTCTCTGGGAGAATGTACTGTTGTCACAAGTCCTACGAGCCTGTTGTGACTAAAGAAAAAACAACATTGCCTCCAGTCCCTTTCTGTTGAATGGATGTTGCTGAAAGAGCCTGATGAACCCCAAGGTGGCCGAGTTTGCTGCTGCCATTCCAGTCGTAAAGTCACATAAAAGATTGAAGGCTTGGCCAGTAAACCGGATATTCTGTGGGCAGCTGAAGGTTGGAGCCAAAGCCCAGCAGAGGTGGGTCAAGCAGCCTAAAAGCATTCTAAACCATCAAGTAATCATATAGTTAGGCTATTTTAATGTCCAGGCTTAGATGTAGGCACATTTTAACATTACCCACCCAAATAAATAACCTTTTCTGGCCTACAGTGTAGATTATACTTTACACTATGTAGAAAGACATTTATGCATTAATTAATTTTTAAAAATGGCCCCAAACTATGACTGCCCCCAACTGAGAGCATCTAGAACTGGGCCTGGGCCACATCATAGTTACATCCCATTCGTCTCACTTTGGGAGTTTTTTTTGGTCCCTAAAATGCTACAGCTCCAAAAGTGAGAGGTGTGAGCAACAGAAAAGCAGTCCAGATGCTGGGAGAAATTAAACAGGAAAAAAACTGAAGACGAAAGCTGAAAATGGAGAAAGGAAAAGGCTTTTTCTCACAAATATACTGAAGCACAAGATGTTTATAAACCGACCATAAAGGTGTCTATCAACACCCACTCAAACTGCACCTCAGCACACTATATAGACAAAATTATTGGGACACACCTCTTAATTACTGAATTCAGGTGGCTCCTTACTTCCAGTGAAGGGTAATATTAATGCCTCAGTATACCAAGACATTTTGGACAATGCTTCCAATTTTGTGGACACAGTTTGTGAAGGCCTTTGCTATTCCAGCATGACTGTTTGCCAGTGCACAAAGCAAGCTCCATTAAAACATGGCTGGATGAGTTCGGTATGGCCCGTACAGAGCCCTGACCTCAATCCTACCCAACACCTTTGGGATGAACTGGAATGGAGATTGCAAGCCAGGTCTTCTCGTCTAACATCAGTGCCTGACCTCATAAATGCTCTACAGAATGAATGGGGACAAACTCCCACAGAAACTCTAAAATTTTGTGGAAAGCCTTCCTGCAAGAGTGGAAGCTGTTATAGCTGCTAAGGGGTGGATCAACTCCATATTAAATTTGAATGCAATGTCCTTAAAGTCCCTGGCGGTGTAATGGTCAGGCGTCCCAGTACTTTTGTCCATATAGCGTACGAGGAACTGAGCTGACGCGTATTATTATTCACAAAAGACATAAAAAGCCGTGACATGTCATTAAATATGAACCCCGATGGGCTCCCGTTTCTCTGCAGTGTGCGATACAGATTGAGGGAAGAAGGTGATCCGCCCGGGTGCCATAAAAAATTCACAGAGGAACAAAGTCGGGCTGCGTATAAAAGCCGCGGCGGCCTCTCCAGCCGCCCCTAAGCACACTGCGCCCGAACCACAGACGGGACGGGCCAGACAACCCTGCATTAACACGAGACCGACCGGGCGTAAACGTGTGTCGTTTAGACTTATAGGGATTACACAAATTCCTTCACGGCAAGTACCAGGACAGGAATCAGCACAAGACGACTTTGGAAACATGCTTTTTAATGCTATATATTATAATAAGGTCTTAATGCTACTAGTAGTAACAACGTAACGACAGTAATAAGATCAACACCAGTGACATACACAATTTGAAATCTGAAACCTGTTTAGAGTAGATTGTTAAAGTCCACACATGTTGAATATTTTAATTTGAGAATCTCAGAAAGCTGTTGTTTGCACGTCTATCTAAATAAACAACCAAACCAGAGCAAAACAGCTTTCATATTTTTCTTCGGTTGCTACAAAAAACTGCGGGAGAAATGTAAGCAAAGGTTATTTGAATTTTTTCTGTGTCAAAAGTAGTTTCGTGGTCACCATGAAGCAGCTGGAGCTCCAGACGAACCTAAGAGGCTGGAAGGATGTGTGAGTGTGTTTCAAATCTAAAACGTGGCGCTGGAAAGTGAGCTGTAGCTGCTCTCCGAGGAGAAAAAGCGTCTCAGAAAAAAGTCAAGCCAGAGGAGGTTGAAACCCTAGCAGCTCCTCACACTTACCCAACACTCACAGCAGCTTTTTCCACACCTCTTCTCTTCCTCCTTGTCTCCCTCTTCTTTCCTTCCTTCTCTCTCTTCGCCACCCCAAAAAGAAAAGTTATCTCGAACGCCTACAGAATCTCTTCCGTGATTTGGTTTTTTTTTCTTTTGAACTTTCCCCCCCCCTCTTCCCTGACAAGCCGAGAGGGCGTGTTCGGTATGGGGGGGGGGGGTGTTTGAGTGTGTATGTGTGTGTGTGGAGGGGGGCGTGTAGACTTAGGCCAGGCTTTAGCTACAACATGGCACCATTTCAAGAGAAGATAAAAGTTTAGTTTAGATGCGAGTTTAATTTAGGTGTATTCTCCTCCATTGTGCTTGTTGCTGGTTGTGGTGAGGAGCGACTCTGAGGCTGAAGTGAGAAAGAGCCTCTGTACCCAGTACTGACAGTGGCACTACAATTAAGTACAATTACAGCTGTTGGTGACTGTTCCTGCTATAGGCTCCATTTCAGGTACAAAAGTATTGGGACACCTCTTAATTATTGAATTCAGATGGCCCCTGAATTTGACTGGCTCGCACAGAGCCCTGACCTCAACCCCATCCAACATCTTTGGGATGAACTGGAACGGAGATTGCGAGCCAGGCCTTCTCGACAACGTCAGTGTCTGATCTCAGAAATGCTCTACAGAATGAATCACAAATTCCCCACAGAAACACAAAATCTTGTGGAAAGCCTTCCAAGAAGAGTGGAAGCTGTTAGAGCTGCAAAGGGAGACCAACTCCAAGTCTAAGTATTTGAATGCAATGTCATTAAAGTCCCTGTTGGTGTAATGGTCAGGCGTCCCAAAACATTTATCCATACAGTGCAGATCAGGGGTGTCAAACTCTGGTCCTGGAGGGCCACTGTCCAGCACAGTTTGTTGTTTCTACTCCTTGAACACATTCTCTAAACCTGACAATTAACTGGTGAGGTGAACCAGGTGTTTCTGAGCAGAGAAATCACCAAAACGTGCTGGACCACGGCCCTCCAAGACTGGAGTTCGACAGCCCTGGTGTAGATGGCCGTTGTTTTTTAAAAATTATTTTTTACTTTTATTTTTCATTAGAAATGTAACCCTTTGTTGGTTGCCCGTGAGAACATTTCTCAACATAAACGTGAGGTTAATTTTGGAGTAGACTTCAGTTCACTTTGTATAAAGCAGGTAAAACTTACAAAGACCAACTCTTTACTGGCCTTCGCCTTTTACTGAATTATCTATGTAGACCTTTGTTGTTTCCTGTGTGTTTGCTCCCAGCGGAGGGTGGCACCGCCCTTGTAACGTGTGACTGTACCTGTGTGTGTGTGTGAGACTGTGTGTGTGCGTGTGTGACTGTGTGTGTGCGTGCGTGTGTGTGTGTGTGTGTGTCAACAGCAGTCACTCCTTTGTCACACCTCTAATTGTGTTTGATTAGGCTACAAAGTCCAGAGTCGTGAACAGAATAGCGTCCTAGCTGAGCCTAAGGGCATCTAAACTTTTACTCATAATCAAGAAAAAACACATAAGGGCTATGTAAATTGTTTCAGGTCCTAGATGAATGAGCTTTGTAGTGCTTTGCTTTATAGGGGAGTGGCCCTATTATGCTTTAGCAAATATGTGTTTCATTAACAAATGCAGAACCTAGAAGCTCAGATAGAAGCTCTGAGAAGCAACAATGTCCTAAAATGCAGTTCTTCAGGACATAGAAAAGGCCACTTAGAATCAATGTGAGGCATAAACGTTGGAACCCGTTACCAAACCTTCAGTGTTATTAAGGGGTTAGTAATTTCATGTTAGAGAATTCTAAAGATGAAACAAAGTCAGGTAGATGCCCTCTAACATTTATTTAGACTTATCACTTTCTGAACATTCCTTGGATGCTTTAAAATGGCCTGCATGTACCTCTCCAACATGAATAGATTGAAACAGTGTTTCATACATCAGGTGGCAAATGTGTAACAATTTCAAGTTATAGCTTTTTGTGAAACTTTGCTTACTTCACAATTACAGAAAATATGAAACATTTGGCACTCCCCTTTAAGGACCTATATGGTCCCATCTGGGTGACACAGCTGAAACTTGCCTGGACTTCCAACATGTACTTCAAGAGGATTGTATTTGCCACTATAGGCTTTGAGGCGGTGTACGGTTGCAGCATAATGACGCTATAAAATCAGAGAAGTGCAGCAATCTTCTAAAGACAAGACGCTGACAGGACAGCATGCACTGTAAAAGTGTACAGGATATGTAGGTAAGCATACAGTGCTGTGACACAGCACTGCATACAGTGTTTGTCACACTTAAATTTTTCAGATTATCAAACAAGTTTTAATATTAGGCAAAGATAACCCAAGTAAACACAAATGCAGTTTTTAAGTGATAAGTTTATTTATTAAAGAAAAAAACTATCCAAACTTACATGGCCCTGTGTGAAAAAGTAATTGCCCCCCTTGTAAAATCATGAAGTAACTTTGGTTAATCACACTGTGTGGAAGACTGAGTGCAATTCCACTAGCCACACCAGGCCTGATTACTGCCAGACCTGCTGAATCCAGAGATCACTTAAAAAGTAGACTAAAAGATCACAGAAAAGGAGAGACATCGTGTCGTGATCTAAAGAAATTCAGGAACAGATGAGAAACAAAGTAATTGACATCGATCGGTCTGGAAAAGATTACAAAGCCATGTCTAAAGCTCTGGGTCTCCAGTGAACCACGGTGAGGGCCATTGTTCACAAATGGAGAAAACAGTGGAACAGTGGTGAACCTTCCTAGCAGTGGCCGGCCTACAAAAATTACCCCAAGAGCGCAGCGATGACTCATCCAAGAAGTCACAAAAGAACCCAGATCAACATCTAAACAACTGCAGGCCTGACTTGCCTCAGTTAAGGTCACTGTTAATGACTCAACCATAAGAAATAGACTGCGCAAAAATGGCATGCATGGGAGAAACAAAAAGAACATTAAGGCTCATCTCAATTTTGCCAAAAAACATCTGGATGATCCTCAAGTCTTTTGGGACAATATTCTGTGGGCTGACGAAACAAAACTTGAACATTTTGGGAGGTGTGCGTCCCATTACATCTGGCATAAAAGTAATACAACATTTCTGAAAAAGAACATCATACCAACAGTCAAGCATGGTGGTGGTAGTGTGATGGTTTGAGGCTGCTTTGCTGCTTCAGGTCCTGGAAGACTTGATGGAACCAAAAAATCCTGAAGGAGAATGTCTGGCCATCAGTTAGTGACCTCAAGCTGAAGCGAGCTTGGGTTCTGCAGCAGGACAACGATCCAAAGCACACCAGCATGTCCACCTCTGAATGGTTTAACAAAAACAAAATGAAGGTTTTGGAGTGGCCTAGTCAAAGTCCGGACATGAATCCAACTGAGATGCTGTGGCATGACCGTAAAAAGGCGGTTCGTGCTTGGGAACCCTCCAATATGGCTGAATTAAAACAATTCTCCAAAGAAGAGTGGGCCAGAATTCCTCCGCAGCGATGTGAGACTCATTGCCAGTTATTGCAAACGCTTAATTGCAGTTGTTGCTGCTAAGGGTGGCACAACCAGTCATTAGGTTCAGGGCGCAATTACTTTTTCACATAGGGACATGTAGGTTTGGATAGTTTTTTCCCTTAATAAATAAAATCATCACTTAAAAACTGCATTTTGTGTTTACTTGGGTTTTTTTTTGTCTAGTCAAATTTGTTTGATAATCTGAAACATTTAAGTGTGACAAACATGAAAAAAAAAAAATAAAAAAATCAGGAAGGGGGCAAATACTATTTCACAGCACTGTAAGTGTTAAAACTGTTTGATATACTGTGTGCTGTAATCCATATTGGAAAAAGTAGTAGACAGTTTTAGGAATAAAACAATAGCTTTTTTTTATTTCACATCGCCTGCTTTGGCCAATGGTTAAATAACTTCTAGAGAGACCCAACCTTCTTGCTTGGACAAGCATCAGTAGCATTTTTCAAATGATTTTCCTGCAACCTTATTAGTTGAAGCCGCCGTGTTTGCCTGCCAGGTGGCCAATCAGCTGCCAGAACTCGTGGAACGTCAGTTCGCCGTCATTATTCTCATCCAATGAGCGCATGAGCTGGTTAATCACAGATGGATCAGAGGCATTCTGCAGGTAATCAGACAGGACAGAAAGGCATTCATATACGGTTTAAAACCGACTAAAAGACAGTTCAAAGTGACAGCAACGCCATCCAGTGGCAATCTGGGGTAGCACACATTCTTTTCTTGTCCTGAGCACTACTCATCTACGAGAACTACAGGGGGACCTCGGGTTACGACATGCGACGTTTCGAGTTTACGATGCTCCCTCCCATAAATAGTTTGGTTGCGCATGATGGAATAATACACAGTAAACTCACAATACACAGTAAACTCAATACGCCAAAAACAATACGCAGTAACGCCGTGTAACGTGAGGGAGTTGACGTTTCCCAGTACGCTTACCTACATTATTCTGGAATGTTAAAAGCATTTTCATACTCCTTTTTTGTCATTTTTTCTGTTACTACAGTACAGAGTACAAGTACAGTATATTTATGTCCTTCTCCTTTTTCTGTGGCTTAGTTGTGTTTTCATGTTCTAAATTATGATTTTACAACTGTGTTAGGATCGGTAAATTACTTAGGCTAGGGAGTGTTTCGGCGTACACCAAAATTCGGGTTAAATCACTGTCGAAGGAACGGATCTGTGTCGTAACTCAAGGATCCCCTGTACTAGGAAAGTGCAGAATCCAGCTCAGTCACTTTTCTTCTTGGAGAAAAAGTTCACTCTCTGACTATTGAGCTTGTATGGCTTCACAAAACCACCAATCGCTCTAGGCAAGTACAACTTTGAGAGGAATTCTGCTTTCCAAAGATCTGGTACATGTTAAATTCATGACTAGTAACTCTAAACAAAACAGAACCAATACCCCCCACCAACATCAATAGTGAAACAAACAACGTCTCACACTTTTGTTAAAAACATTGATTCCACAGAGTCACAAGATAACTGCACAGCACATTACTAAAAACAAAGTGCCGGAGCACACAGAAGAAACGAGGAGCATATTGAGTGGGAGAGGAACATCTGACCTTGACAAAGTTCGGTAGCTGAGACACCACGAGGCTTTGAAATTCCGCTTTGTCGAGGGTTTTTGGAGAGTCATGATTGCCAGCATAAGTCTTGAACTGGGTAACCAGCACATCAATGGCCGATTCCATGGTGAGTGGTTTGGAGATTTTTGAGTGGGCTGAAAAAAAAAGACACCAAAGAGTACTGAGTAACATAAAAGACAAAGAAAACAAAAACTCATAGTTAATCCTAAAAAATATGTAAAAACACTTTAGACATGCACACATTTTCTTGTAATCTCTAAAGCAATAAAAAGCAACCAAAGAGTGATTCAAGAGTTAGCGAAGAAATATTTTTTAGAAATAAATTTTATCATACCTGGGTGGTGGACTTTAAAGCGAGACATGTGGACATTTTTCATCTCTCTTAAGCTCCTCTTATATTCCCTTCTCCATAAAGCACAGCTCAGCGGAAAACGAGCATTTTTCCATCCCCCCACCCCCAAATTTCCACAAACGGTCAGGATACTGTTATCTGCTTTATAGATCTTTCCATTACAAATAATGCTACATATAAACAAGAAATCTGCAGGCATAATGAAGTCCTTTCACAAACAGTTAAAAACAATTACTAGTAACATATGAGGCGTGATAACTGCAAATGCTTCGACTTCAACTCTCTGAACTACTTAAGACGTCACACTGGCTACTTCTAATGACAGTGAGTTGCTTTCTTAAACAAAAGTACCTCTTCAAAATAAA
Source organism: Bryconaethiops microstoma (assembly GCA_037577275.1). Taxonomy (NCBI): domain Eukaryota; kingdom Metazoa; phylum Chordata; class Actinopteri; order Characiformes; family Alestidae; genus Bryconaethiops; species Bryconaethiops microstoma. The sequence goes on along the minus strand of JBBJLS010000140.1, from coordinate 5,294,884 downwards.
GAATATTACATCACAACTTTTATTGACATTCAAAAATTGTTCATAGTGATCTATTCCCACTTTTATTTATTGTCCGAATTCAGTCTAGCCATTGGATTAAAGTAGTTTTTGACACCAAAGATCTTTTATATAAAGATCAATTCTCCCTAAATTTGCATTAAGCAAGCTCAATTAAATTAATTTTGTTGTATTTACAAATTGGCCAAGAAAAAGGCCTAACTGATGTATAAATCATCCATAGGAGTGTAAAAATAGACTGAAAAACCACAAGTTATGCCTACGATTTAATACAATGGCTGTTCTCCTTAATAAGCATATATTTCTCTAAACCACCATTCAAATCTTTCAATGCAGGCTTAGATTTAAACCAAAAAAATAACTAAATCGACTACCAGAATGTCAACCACATAAATAAAGGCACATTATCAAACGTAAAAACTTCCATTAAAAAACAAAAACAAAAATCATACTACTACTCAGTAACAATGCACAAAAACTAATGTAAATGTGGATAAGATTGTGCAGTGCAGTAGGTAGTTTGATTTTGTCAAATATTTTTATATGCAGACATTCAAATAACTGATGAAATTGGTACCATGATCCCTGTTAACGTTTCTTACAGATTCAGCAAGTTACTGCTTTCTTACAAACAAAATGAAATCAAATCAGCATTGCCAATGTCCCTGACAAGTAAAAATAAAAACATTCACAACAGTGTTCAGATGGTTTGTTATGCTCCTAAACATCTTTTAAAAAAGTGGTCAATCTTATACAGAGCAGGAACTAGTTTCACACTTGACCGGTCAACAAAGAACTTTAAAGTAACCAATGGTTTACACAGCAAGCGAGGGGGGGGTAGCACTGAAGAACAGACACAACAGGGCACCCAACACACAGGTGGAACTTTACTAAATGACAAGACTCCAGAAAGACACTCTTTGCACATAGCATAGCCTGGGGAAAATTACCAATGTCTAGATAGAATATTTCTCGGCCATCTTGTTTTAGTGTGGTATTATTTTCTTTCTTATGTCTCATGTTCTAAGCAACACACCAAGCTCTACTCAACTTTGCTGCTCTATGCAAAAGGGGCAGCAAATTTCCACAGTGCCTCCCTCTCAAATTGCTCCATTTCCTCCTCCAATGTGTCATTGTCAACACCCAGCAGTGTGTCCTCCAAAACATCAGCTAGATCCTCCAAAATGTCTGCCACGTCTTCAGCAAACTCACTGAAGAGCATTCTGTCATGGCAGAAGATGCCACCGCTGAAGAACTGGGCGACGAGGCGACGAAGAGCTTCCAGGTTCTCCTTGGAAACACCTTCCAATTTGTTCAGGTAGACTTTCAGAAGGGTCTGGAACTCCAACAGCTTGACCGGAACGAGTCCTTCTGCATCAGCACATTCTGCCACACCCCGGCAGTGTTCAGGAGGGTTCTGGTTCCTCCTAAGTTTCTCCTCCTGGTGCTTCCAGAAGCCCACGGGTTCATACCGTTGATGGTGCTGTTTTTGATGGTTACGCTGGTGGTGGTGGTCTGGCTTTGTCTGCCAAGGCCTCTCTTGTTTCCTCTTCTCTCGCTCCAGCTTCCTCTGATCCTTGTTATGGTCCCACTCATCATGGTATTTCTTGAAGTGCTCTTTTTGTTTCGAGCCACCATAATACTTGTCTTTGCCAAACTTCCACTCTTTTTTTCCCTCCATCTCTTCCACTTTCCACTGGTTACTCTTCTTCTCACCCAATTCCTTCCTCCCTTCTTTGTACTCCTTGTGCTTCCTATTCCACTCATCTCTCTTGCCCAGGTGGTCCACCTGTTGTGAGAGCCTCTGCTGCATCTCAACCAAACTCTCCCTCAAGCCCTTCTTGGGCCAGGCTTCTTTCTTTATCTCTTCCAGTCTCTTTCCGCTCTCTTCCAAGAGAGCTTTTTGTCTCTTAAGCGCCTGTTGCTTATCCGGCCATCCGTCAGACCCTGCAGTTCCATGACCAATGCTTGGAGCACCAGGAGAAGACGGGACAGAGCTTGGGGAACTTTCAGTGGCTTCCTCAGCTAAAGGAGACAAAATGGCATCTTAGAAATTTTGATATGCAAGGCTTATTATTATGATAAGACTAATAATGGATAAAACAGAGTAACATTGCTTGTTTTCTTCATGTTATTGAGAATAGTCCTTAAAACCGGCCTTTTACATTTACTGATTGTAAATATTAACTAGTGAAATTATGGTTTTTACCTTTGTTTGCTTTAGTTCAATCCCAATTTATTTCATGAAAATGTATTATATGGTTAGTAATAGTTTAGAAGCAAGTAGTTTAAAAGTATGTCAGCACAACTTCTTAGACTGACCACCATTCATCAATTCCTACTACTTATCAGATCCTGTCTTACATCAGTTTGATAAATGTCCACATTTTTGCAATTAGGCAACTTGTTTTTCTATATTATATTGACACATGAGGGCCAAGTTCTCTGAAACACTGATCTATCATTCATTGTGACAAATTAAGCCAACTGATAAATATCAAACTATCTTCCTTAATACTTTACATTCATACATTAGCTCACCAGATTTTCCTGTCCAAAGACCAGTTTAAAAAATCTTCCAAATCATTTGTCACTTACAGTATCATTATCTTTTTCTTACAGCATTTCATACCTTAGTTCAAAAAGTATGTAAGGTAATACATTTACAGCTCTTCAAAGACACTTTCTATCTAAAGCGACTTATCATTTTTGAGTATCAGACTTGTAGACAAATGTAGTGTTAGGAGTCTTGCCCAAGAGCTCTTACTCCTGCTTGGAAGGCAGCAATGTTACTCACTACAATACACCAACCATGCTCAAAAAGTTTTTTAGAAAAGTTTAAAGGGCCCTTATCCTACATTTGAAAGAAATATTTCCGATGTTAAATGTTGGCTGGAAATTCCCAAGCTAATGACTACATTTATGTCACTTAAAATAGGTAGCATAAACAAAAACACGGATCAACGGATCAACAGATCACATATCAGATGTGTAAAAATAAAACAGAAATTAGAATCTGAATACTTTAGATGAAGAGACATAAACAAAAGAGACTCCTCAAGTCCATCACGGCAAGAAAACAAGACAGTACACACTTAATTGTTTCAAAAAACTCCACTGTCGAACTGGTAAACACATTTCCCAGTTAACTCATTTGACATCGCTTAAGTCTGGGCCAGTCAAGATCTTCCACACCGACCTCAACCCCATCCAACACCTTTGGGATGAACTGGAATCGAGATTGCGAGCCAGACCCAACATCAGTGCCTGACCTCATAAATGTTCTACAGAATGAATGAGCACAAATTTCCACAGAAACTCCAAAATCTTGTGGAAAGCCTTCCAAGAAGAGAGGAAGATGTTATAGCTGCAAAGGGGGACCAACAATCTCCATATTAAAGTCAGTATTTGAATGCAATGTCATTAAAGTCCCTGTTGGTGTAATGGTCACTCATTCCAATACTTTTGTTGAATATAGTGTAAGTTGGTCATGTTTATTTTTTAAAGTTCCTATGTATCAGTCTGTGCTGCAATGTGTCATTACTGTAACAGTCCAGTGAGCCACCAAAATCACACAGAATAGTGCCTTACCAGCTCTTGACAAAGTTTTGCCTTGGTTTCTTCACTAACCTGTTACCTCATATGGTAACTGAAATGCGGTCTGCTTGGAATTTCATACCATGACTTTTAACAGGAAATCGGGATTGTGTGGCTTGAGCGTATTTCATCTCAGAATCTACAATTTGAAAGAGGCCCTTAAATATAGCTCTGGAAAAAATAAAAGACCACTGCAAAAATGTTCTCAGGTTTTATCTTTTATAAGTGCAAGTATTGAACTGAACAGCTTTCCCTTAGTTTTTAAGAACTACTGACAATATTTCTCCTAATTTCCGTATAAAATATGTATTTCCAAATATTGTTTATTAAAGTAAAATTTTAAAGGAAATGACAACACATCAAAATAAGAGAAATGGTGCAGTGTTTACAGAACTTTTAAAAAATCTCTTGTTCGCTCTTAAACAATAAGTACCTTTGATGTACTTCTAGTAGTGTTTTGCCATCCAACTGGTCACATTGTAAGAGGAGAGTGTTGATTACAGCAGTGTTTTTATACTTTTCCTCATTAATTAAGATGTGATTCAGGTGATTACTAATCAGCACCTTATAAAGCAGAATGAGGTGCTTGTGTAGGAGTTTAACAGGCACTGGCATGGAATGCTTGTCATACTCATACAGATGCTGATTTAAAAATTAATTGCAGTGGTCTCTTATTTTTTTCTGGAGCTGTATGTATCTATGTGGCCTGCAAATGAATGTAAAGACAGGGGTTATGACCAAAAAAGTGGGGAGGAATTCAATACTAAAACAATCATTTGCATAAAACAGAAAAGGGGTAAATTGACACCTGGAACCTGTATTCTATGACCAGCAATAAACTGTGAACACAGTTTATTGCTAATTCATATTTTCCCTTTCTCCTGAGCATGAAGATGTTATACTTGCATCTAATTGTGACCTGTTAAGTGCAACATCTGTAACATTAAAATAATTTGTCTGACACCAATTGGTTCCTAAAACAAATACATAAAGTAGGTGACTGTCCAATTCAAAACTGTTCAATAAATCTACACTAGAAGTGCAAAATTGCAATAATAATTTTTTGATTTAATATACTTTTATTTTGTACACATCTCTACTCCGATAACAGTTCTTCTGAAGTGCTCAAGATGGTGCAATCAGAAAGGATTTAAATGGGAAGATTCAAGAGCTGTGTATTATTTTCCTCACAATGCCTTTTTATAACATACAGTCATGGCCAAAATTGTTGGCACCCCTGAAATCTTTCCAGAAAATCAAGTATTTCTCACAGAAAAGTATTGCATTAACACATGTTTTGTTATACACATGTTTATTCCCATTGTGTGTATTGGAACAAAACAAAAACAGGAGGAAAAAAAAAAAAATGACATAATGTCACACAAAACTCCAAAAATGGGCTGGACAAAATTATTGGCACCCTTAACTTAATATTTGGGTGCACACCCTTTGGAAAAAATAACTGAAATCAGTCGCTTCCTATAACCATCAATAAGCTTCTTACACCTCTCACCCG
>JBBJLS010000140.1:5250116-5289653 GCA_037577275.1 Bryconaethiops microstoma | reverse complement strand
ACCAAGCTTCTTGCTGATGGTCTTGTAACCCATTCCAGCCTTGTGCAGGTCTACAATCTTGTCCCTGACATCCTTTGGCAGCTCTTTGGTCCTGTCCATGGTGGTGGAGAGGTTGGAATGGAAGAAACTGATTCTGTGGACAGACGTGCTTTATACACATAAAGAGTTAAGATCAGGAGTGTCTGTAATTGATAGATTGATTGTAATCTGTGTGCAACATGGAAACACAGCCAGTCTGTGGGAGCCAGAAGTCAGGCTGGGTTGTAGGGGATCAAATACTTATTTCATTCAATGACATGCAAATCAATTTAGAATTTTTATGTAACATGTTTTTTCTTGATTTTTGGTTGATATTCGGTCTCAAAAATGAAACTACCTCATAAATTAGAGACTGTTATTTTTTTTGTAAGTCAGCCAATTTACAAATTCAGCAGTGGTCATATAATTATTTCCCCCACTGTATATATGTGTGTGTGTGTACACAGTGGACATATGTATGTACACACTGAAGTATCCTCAGTTGCTTGGTAGCAGCAAAACATTGAAAGAAATACTAATAATGCACCAGAATATTAAATGAGAGCAGGAACAAACTGCATGTTGCTTTCAGTAAATACGGTACCTGGTTCTCTAATGTCTACTGATTTTTCTGGCAGGTGAATTTCTTCTCTCTGTATTGCAAGGTCCTCCTCTTCCAAGGCAGAGGAAACAACAGTTTCTGGGTACGGAACTTCAGCTAGAGGGCTTTTTGCTGCACAACCAAAATCAGCTTCAGGGGGCAGACTTGGAGAAAAGCTTCCAGGGGTGGGGCTTACCTCAGCATGAATATCTACCACAGGGACTGCAGGGACACAACTAATGTCAGAGATGGGGTTTATGTCAGAAGGAACACTAGGAATAGGAGAATGAGAAATTTCAGGGGAAAAGCATATTTCTGTGGGTTCAGGGGGAGGGGTCATCTCAGCTACAGGTTCAGGAGAAGGGCTCTCTTTGGGAGAATGTTCAAAGGTGGGTGGTACATCAGGAAAGGTCTCTTGTTCAAGCAGAGGTTCCTCTGAAAGAAACAGGGAGGATTCTGTAGCTATGCTAAAGGGAACTGCACCAAGGAGGTCATTGTCAGGGGGGGAGCTAGTAATAGTATCATGGATAACAGGAGCACAAATATCAGGGTCGGCTTCGACAACGAAGATGCCAGAAGCTGCGCCCTCAAAGAATTCAGGAGATGTTTCCTGGCAAACCTGTAAATTGAACAACATTTCACATTCAAGTGTTTTGACACTTCAAGATGCAATCAGTAGAAGGCATGCTTGTATTAAAGGAGAATTACACTGATGCTTCTGCACAATTCAACTGTTCTGAGATGTAAACAGACATTCAGAGAGGTTTGACACGAAATGTTTCATTGTATAGAACTCAGACGTCTTTATAGTGGTGGTGATGTGAACCAGGATGTGTGTCTACAACACGACACCTAGGCATTGAACATCTCATTTCCATTGTCAAAAATGTTATTCTAGAGAATATTTGGTTGTGCAATGTTAAATTAAATTGTTAGTGAGCTAGAATAAAAAGGCCTTTGCAGCTAGAATAAAAGGCCCTGTGCAGGCCAGTCAAGTTTTTCAACACTGAACTCATCCAACCATGACTTTACAGACCTTGCTTTCTGCACTGGGGCACAGTCATGCTGGAATAGAAAAGGTTCTTCAGGTGGCATTGTCTAAATTGTCTTGGTATGCTGAAGCATTAAGATTACTCTTCGCTGCAAGTAATGGGCCACCTGAGCTCAGTAAATAATAGGTTTGTGCCAATACTTTTGTCCATATAGTGTATGTGTTAATTGGCACCAAACAGAGTGAACATCAACCCTTTTTACCCCCCTTTCAGGTTTCTGTAGACTATTTTTGTTATTTATTTGATTATGATATGTGAAAACTATTGACAGTTCCTCATCTGCTCTGCTTGTAAGCACACCTGGTAGGAAGCAATGATTCTGTTGCACTCTTACTGACAATAAAAATAATAATACGAAGAAGTGTTCTCTTAGAGGCCTCTGCCAGTGTTGGGTCCTTGAAAACATCTTAACCCAAAACCCAGCAGATAAGCTAGCTAGCGGTGAGCAATTCCTTCTTCTGTCTGCATGGAGCAAGATTATTTTAATTAGTTATTGCCATATCAGTAGATCATATTTGACAATTAAATTACAAACTAGACATTTTAAAAGACTGCGTGAAACTTTACAATTAAGCCCAGTTAAACAGATAAGAGAAAAGAGAATGTCAACTGTATATTACCGCTGTAGTTAAAAGGTTTTTTGCCCCTATTCTAATGCTTAGATGGACTGTAACAAAAGGTCCTGACCTGATGGCCTTCTTCTGACAAGATGGTCTCAAGTGGAGCTTCACCCTCACTTGACTTCACCTCCAAAGAGCTTCCTGTGTAAAACAAATTAAAAGCTATGATATGGACAGAGTGTCCAATACATAACTCAATTGGAAATGCCTGTCAATAAATTTAACCCTCAAAATTCTTCTCACTAAATTTAACTGAAAAGCTGATGTAAATGGACACTTTGGGTTAAAAAGGTAACCTGCAACGTCTTCTGAAAGACTTGGTGCATCACCAATACTCTCTGTTCCATCATCCGCAGGTCCAACAAAGTCAATGGCAGCCTCCTAAAAGAAATAAACATGCTTCCTGAGCATATTAGGTCAAGAAAAGACAAGATAACGCATCATAACCCTGATATCAAAAATGCTTATTCCAGTTGATAGCAGAAAACCTTGATATCCATGTGAGGCCTCATAATAAATGCTTGTCCTTCACATGGAACTGTTTTTAGAGCCACATTGAGTTGGGCTTTATTCTGTGCCATGACATGTTTGTACTGAGAAGAGGAAGGAGAAATACACGTCTGATACCTTGATTTACCAGCAGCAACAATCCTTATAAGATCATAAAACACTGCACCTGGTGGTTGGTGCAATGGTTACTGGACACAGGGCTTAGTGGTTCTCTCATAAAAGTGTCTGAGCTTAATGCATGAGCTTTGTCTGGGTTTATGCAACCACACTCCATTAATATATCCACACAGCTGTGCAGAACCAGCTTAAGTGCTGTGTTGTAGCTACAATAACTACAAAGTAACTGTGCAAAGCAGTGCTTTTAAAAAAATAACTTTGCTCATTTTGCACCAGTGCCAAGTGGTCAAAGTGTGAACTGCACATTTTAGAGATGTAAGTACTCCATAGGACATGTCAGGAATGATCTATAACAATGTACTCCAGTTTTAATAACACTGAACCCATAGATTTGAAGTTGAAGTGACAGTGATACATATGTTTTGTATGATTTTAGTGAGGAAATTAGTGAGGAAGAAAATACGTAGCTTGTTAACAATGTGTTAACAAGCTACATCAGCATGTTTCTGTGCTTAGGCTGCACAGGAACAACTTAAAATAAAAATAAATAAAACGTTAAAGAATGGCTTGTGTACCCAACTCAAATGCTGTCCTAAAGCTTATCAGAAACACAGATTTCAAGAGAGAATTATGCACAGAAAAATCTGAGCTTTTGCCCAAAGCTTATCCAGGATGCATATTTGTTTGTTCACTTTCAATTTGGTTGTGGTAATAGCATTGTATCTGTGATGTATCACAGAGAACCACCGACTAAAGAGGATAGATGTCAGTGGTAACCTCCTGTAAAGCATGCTAATTACTGTCACTAACTCTTGCCTTCAGAGTGAGATCTGGGTTTGCACCCAGCTACCTTAATCCTATAAGCGTTTGCCATTTGATTGTAATGCAATGTAGCATGCAATAAAAAGAGATAAAACTATACACTCATGTCCATACAAGTGTCCAACTACATACATACAGTGCCACTACAAGGGAAGGCCCTGTCTACCCTTTATAATGACACTGGTCAATTGCTTTATGATGAACAGCACACAACTTGAACTCAAACCCTTCTAAGCAGAACTTTTATGTGGTGTCCCACTAGGAACACCTTTTTAGAAATATTAGTTAATACAGGCCTGTATGATCTATGTAGTGCCATTGTCTAAAAGTCTCATGATCTGTCGTGTGATGGTGGGCACCACAACGCTCACCTCAGGAGAGAGGAGAGTCCAGCTATTATTGGAAGACCCACTGCTGCCAGTGCTGTTATCAGACATCACCGTCTTGTGGTTCAGCACCTGATAAACATAAAGACATGGCATTGTGTTATTTCCAGCTATCACTGAAGATATTTTAACCAGTGGTATAATCGTGAAGAAATGTCTCTCCCTATTCGAGGGCTTTGTAATATACTCTATATAGACAAAAGTATTGGGACACACCTGTTTATCAGGGTTTGGGCTAGGCCCCTTACTTCCAGTGAAGGACAATCTTTATGCTTCTGCATACCAAAACATCTTGGACAACGCCATGCTTCCAACTTTGTGGAAGATCCTTTTCCATTCCAGCAAGATTGTGCCCCAGTGCACAAAGCAAGCTCCACAAAGACGAAGTTGGATGAGTTCGGAGTGGAGGCACGTGACTGGCCCGCACAGAACCCTGACCTCAACCCCATCCAACACCTTTGGGATGAACTGGAACGGAGATTGTGAGCCAGACCCAACATCAGTGCCTGACCTCAAAATGCTCTACAGAATGAATGGGCACAAATTCCCACAGAAACGCTCCAAAATCGTGTGGAAAGCCTTCCAAGAAGAGTGGAAGCTGTTAGAGCTGCAAAGGGGGGGGCAATTCCATAATAAAGTATATGTATTTGAATGCAATGTCATTAAAGTCCCTGTTTGTGTAACAGTTAGGTGTCCTAATACTTTCTTTCCATATATTGTATATATATATAGGCGAACGGACAGACAAAACCGTGTGGAACCTTGCCGTAGGCTAGAACAGCAGCACTTTGAGGCACACAGTTAGCCAAAACAGTCTTCAACTTAGGAAACTGAGCTGTGCATTCACAACAGAAATGGGGGTTTATCTTGTAGAACCAAAATACAGGACCATAACCTTTAGGAACCGCTCAGAAAACAAAACGGTGTGTCTGAATTTGGGCGTCGTTCGTTTAGACGAGCCTCATACAAGCAACTTATGTAGTAATACAAATATATACACACACACACACACACACACACACACACACACACAGAGGCTGTTTATAGATTAGACGGATACTCGAATAACAGAATAATCCCTAGACGCCCCTTGAACTGTCTCTCTGTATGGACACCCTTAATGTGTCCAAAAATATAAAGACTGCAGCAAATGCTCGAACAATGAGGATAATAAATCTGCCTGCAATGTCTGCACCGTGATTTTGATTTGGTTGGACCCTACTGAACACTGCTTGGCAGTGGAAAAATAAAACTGGTACATAATGACACTTATTTAGCAGCACTGCTAAATACTGACATGTTTTAATACAAAACCAGGCAGACATCCAGACACGGACTCAGACATGACGCACAAAATGAAGCCTCCCTGCTGAACATATGGACACCCCAACCTCACAACGGTAATGCAGACCGATTAAAGCCACCATACCGTGTGTGTGTAAACCACAATATCAGAAAATCCTCCTCGTCTTGTTTCTCAATCCTGTATTCCGTTATGTCCTCCCTTAAACTTCTTAACTTTGGGAATCCCAGGTTACGTTCCTCCTGGCTACGCTCTCCGGGTCTCGTCCTATAGGAAACCGTCGTGACCCACGTTTCCCCGCCCTCAAGCGCCAAACAACCAATCAGAGCGCTAGAATCGTGTCAACCGAACAGCTCTTCTCAGCAGTGATTGACAGCTCCAGGTGAAAATGGTAGTCTGTGCAGCTCTGATCCAGTCACTGACCTGAGAGAAACCCAAGTCTAGTGAAACTCTAACATGCATATATATATAGGAAGGGGCAGAGAGGCTGTCCAGCAGTTTACTGACACGTTTGCTTAGCCAGGACTATATTAGTTTGGGGTTTCCCAGTGGACTCTCCCTTCTCAATAGCCTTGTCCTCCTATTGCATCATAGGCCCTTTCTATTAGGCCACATACTGGAGGATGTTGTGGCCAAGCAATTATGTCTGTATTGTAACATAAATGATCATTTCCCAGTCCGTATTGTAGCAAACACACTCGATTTTAAAAAGCTGTACAACTGTAACGTGGAAAAATGCAGTTTCACCTGGCAAGCCCATATTTGTCTGTCAGATTGTCAGATGGTGGCGTGTGATTGATCATTCTACAGAAGGAGTTTCCACTGCCCCAGAGTCCAGTGACAGTGTGCTTTATCCCACTTCAGTCTTGCCAATGCTTGCCAATGTGAATGCAGATGTTATGCTTATGTGCAGCTTCTTGGCTATGAAAACCCATTTTATGAATCTCAGTAGTGTGCAGTGAGAATGATTTAATGGACCTCAACTAGAGCTGCATCAATCAGACGGCAATGTTATTGCTGTAACCCTAACTTCAACAGGTGATTTTACACACCTCAACAGACCCATTCACTGAGGTGCTATGTAGACAACATTCTTCTGACTGTGTCAGGTCCGGACGGCGGCCACCAGGGGTCTAGCTTTTTTTTCTTTCTGTTTTTGAGACATTTATTTTGATATCCTGAGTACACCGGGTTTGTTTGTTATTAGTTTCAGCTGCAGGAGAAAGTGTCTGTGTTTTGTGATTGGTTTTGGGGGTTTGTGTTTGATTAGTATTTAAGCTCAGTTTAGGTGGACCAGAGTTGTCGGTCCACCGTCAGAATCTGTCCTATTCTTGTGTGTCTCCTACAACTCTGTTTTGTAAAAGTTTCAAGTTTTGGTGTCTGACCCTCGCGTCAGTTTTGTTAGTTTATGTTTTTGGAAAATAATAAAGACAAAATGCAGCACTTTGACTACAACTGGTGCAAGTGTGATTGATTTGCGTGCCAGGAGAAGGAGGCCCTGCAACATGACAGACAGTGACAAATTTTCACTCACTATTGTTCCCTTCAGAACTGTTATCTAGAAAGCCCTCATCTGAACAATCTGAAGATACATAATTAGCATTAATGGATGACCCTTCCATCATCTTTTTCAAACCTAGTACATCGCCTATGGTAGTGAGGAGTAGGGACGTATTTCAGCCACAGCCAAACCATTAGAATTAAAAAATAAATGAAAAAATCACGAAAATCGCAGCCATCTTTCAGTCTAAGGCCTCAAAAGAAAACTGCTAAGTGCAGCTATACCATAATCACCAGGGGTTGACTTTTTTTTGTTCTAGTACTCTGAGTACCTACATGAATTAATTGGTATGCACCAAAATTAAAAAATGGTTCCATGGACGATGGATTTTTTAAAACTATTTTTGAACACTGCCAAATGGTGCTGAACATGCAAACTGACTTTTAACCTAAATTTAATTACAGGTCGAGTCATCGGATTATTTGCCACCAAAAAATGTAAATCAACATTCTAATGTGATAGGTGTGTCTGCTTTCTCGCCATTAACTGATCGATTCGAGGCAGGCACGCCGGCAGAGCTACTCGGAGCGAGTCTGAGTTCAGCCTGTTTCTGTACTTTGGTTCCGTGGCTGTCAAGTGAGAAAAGCGTCTCGCTCAGATCCGTGGAACGGAGAGGCAAGACTGTTTTAACTTCATCTCACTCAGATGTGGGGGGGGGGATTTACAATGTCGACTGTAACCCAGCATCGCACGGGCTCTTCAAAAGTTTATCCTGGACCACAGGTGGAGATCACTCCTCTCTTGATCGGCGAAACGGGTCTTGTACCGGTGTGCCGTGATTTCGGGGGGCGGGGAGGGGCACGCAGTGACAGAAGCGCTGAGATCAGACCTGATCTGATTGAAATTTGATTGGTGAAGAAGCGAGGCACCGCGGACCGGCGGAACCCTAATTTAAAACATCATAGTTATTTTAGTTACCATAGCTGTGGTAATTAGAGCTCCATTATGAAGTTACTCAAATTAGGCACGCTTTTGCGCCGCGAAGACTGAAAACTGCCGCGCATTTTACTGTTTATCCCGCGCATGCGTACTTGCATACCACTTATGTCAACCCGATCATCACCTAAATTTGTCTCCAAATGTACATGACCAGCTTTTGGTTTCAACCAAAGTCCCACTGAGAGGGTAACACTTTCCCATTCCTCGGTATAAAAGTAAGAGGGTAAAGTAATGGTCTGGTGGTTAGGGGAGTTGCCCCTGCAATCAGAAAGTTGTGGGTTTCAATCCCAGTACCGCCAGTGGCACCACTGAGATAACGAGGGAAGGTACAAAATTGAAAGGCTGAGATCACACACTTGTCATGGCCACTCCATTAAACTCTAAAACTCTAGTGTCTGGCCACTTTGTTTAGTGTCTGCCATCTTTATCCTAGGGTTAGAGATTAACATTATGCTAATTAGTTTTCTCAAGTTGTTCCAATCTTTACTGCTCATTTTCTAGACCAAGTGGTGGGGTCAGGGAATACGGGCTATAAAAATGGCCCAGAGGTTTTACATCAGGTTTTACATCAGGTCAACTTATCGTTCCATTTAAGCATTGCCAATACTGCTGTTACTGTCGCCTCTCTCATTTTTGCATTCATGTTTATTGTTGGTTTAATTGGGCAGCTGGTGGTTAGTTTCCCCAGCATTCAAAATGTTGTTAGTTTGAATCGCAGGACTGCTAGTGGGACCACTGAGGTATCCTTGAGCAAGTTACTGACCCCACATACTGTGTTGCTGGCTGCCCACTGCTTCACTTGGTGAATAGGTTAAATGCAGAGAAAGAATTTCACATTGTTCACACATGACAAAAATGCCCACTTTACAGCATTGCACAGACGACGTAGGCTAGTCCATTTTTGCCCCAAACGCCTTTAGGTAATGTACAGACTTTCTTAGGACCTTACTAGTTAACTGTGAGACTACTATACATTATTAATGCACCGTTTGATTTTTCCTTATGATTAGTTGGATTAAGTGGTAAACATGTTTAGGCATTAGCTATTGTTCCCTTTATTGTCAGAACTGTTACCTAGAAAGCCCTCATTTGGATAATCTGAAGAGAATTAGCATTAAAGGATGACCTCTACGCCATCTTTCTCAAACCTAGTACATCGCCTACGATACAGAGGGAGTAGGGATGTATTTCAGCCACAGCCAAACCATTAGGATGAAAAAAAATAAATGAAATCATTCAAGATAATTGCAGCCACTTTCCAGTCTAAGGGCAAAGAGAATTGCTAAGTGCAACTGTAAATGACCAAAGTTTAAGTGGTGTCCAAATTTATACAATCAGCATTTGGTTTCAAACTATGCAACGTGTTGTGTCTCTTGCCTCTAGACTTGTTGCTGCCAATAACCAGCTTTGATGTACCTGTAGATTTTCAGTAGTTTTTTTTTTATTTTTTTTAAATGGGAGGAGTAATATGTACCTGTTTAACAAATTATGGCAAGTTTTAGCTGAGGCTACAAAGGCCTAGTTTTTTTTTGTTGTTGGCATGACTGCAAGTAATAAATTTAAGTTTCTGTACAATAGGTAAAAAAGCCAGGGCACAGTTTGGTGTGAGTTATATACAATGTTTGAAATATTACTGGAAAAGTGCAAAAGCATTTTCACCCCGTCATTACATTTTTGTAACCATCACACTATTAAAGAAAATCAACTGTATAAAGAGAGAAGTCTTTATTACATTTTTATTTTCGGTCCCAAAAACCATCATAATAACATTATATCAATAATATTAATAAAAAAAAAAAAAAGGAAGAAACCCCCCCCCCCAAAAAAAACATAAAATAGCTTCAGTTTCCACACCCCCAGATTTTAGCCTACAGGCTCGTGGCATGTCCATTTGTAGGTACAGGGGTGTGGTTTTAAGCTAAGGCGAGATGTCCTCTGGTGTCAGTCAGGAATGTAGAGGTGGTGGGCGGTGCTTTAGGGGCAAACAAGCCTAATGCAGGCTACTGCTGAGATACCTACAACCAACAAGAAAAATGGGAAATGTAATAAATAAATAAATAAACAAACAAACAAACAAACAAAGCATACAAAGAGAGGCTTAAATTCAACATCGAAGCATCAGAAGTCAGAATATTTCCTCCCATACAATGATACATTTCAATTTAAAACACAGCAACAGTCTGAACTGGTTGAGGCAGCGATAAACTGGGGTGCAACGTATTTACCCTGTCCGATGCACAGTGACAGAACCCAAATATCAGACTTTGTGTGGCGGACAAAACTTAACATTTTGATGGAAGATAAGAAAGAACTTTTATTTATCCCATGAACGGATATGTAGCGTTGTGTCATCAGAATGATCAGTGTAACAGAAGAATGAAGATAATAAGACAATAGAGAATTTAAAAAAGACAACAAACAATACTGCAACACAATGCCAGAACATTATTGTAACAAAACTATAACCACTGATATTGCTGTGTGTTCTGTTCCAGCAGACCAGTTGTGCAAACTGGCTTATTAAAAGTGACAGTGTTAATAATGCAATAAATAAATAAGTAAATGCAATAAAATAGCAGCAGATGACGAGGGAAATGAGATTAACACTAAACAGAACAAAAAGATTTTTTATACGGCATGTGAATCATAGGACAGCTTTATAAGAAAAGGTATAAAGAGCTGTAAGAAGAGCAACATGATTATTACCTGCTGAGACTGTGTATCTGGACCTCTGCTGGCCAAACGGCTCAAAATGTTTCTCTCAGACATCTGTAGCCTCACAGCGACTGGTGGTATTCTGGCTATGGTCGCTGGGAGACGAGTAACATCTGCCTTCATATCACTCAACAACTCTTCTAGCTGCTTCAGCACTGTTTGAAATGTGGCACACAAAAAGGAATAAGAGTCAATGGAATAATAAATTTTTTTTTTTAATTTTCCCTTAATATCTTTTCATGTAATTACAGTGAAGTTATGATTTCCTCAGTATTCAGAATTATATTACTTGCATTACTACTGCTCACTTTTAATTACAGATTTGCTCTACACACAGTCCTGTGCAAACCTTTAAACACCCCCAGGAAAATGACATTTTGTGGATTTAAGGATTTTGCCTTTTTGTGTAAATTTTAGTACATGATTTCAAGTTTTTGCAGAGTTTAGCAAATTGGAAAACAATTACAGTCTACCAGAACTTTTGCACAAGCCACATTTCATATTTTATTTTCAGGCACCGGCCAGACTAAACTTTGGCTAGATATTACTTGGAGGAGCCATATATGCATGCAAATGTCTGAATGATTTGGACCAGATGTTAAACAGACTTTGCCCTCCCAGCCCCTAGTACAAAGTCCTTGTATCATCCATATATGACTAGAGCAGCTCATTTTTTTCAGTGAGCGAGTGTCAGGGTTGACATAACCATGCAACTGGTGTAAAACTAGAAGAAAATGTGAAGAAATGTAATGTACACAAAGACACCAATTTAGTCTAACTGGAGAGACTAGGATATTTTGGAATGTCTGTTTGTCAAGGCCAATTCCAAAATAAATTCAATTAACAGATAGATATTTGGCCGTTTATAACTAAATTACTACGTGACTGCATTATGTCTGGGTAGAGCCGGCATAAGGCAGGACACCACGCCTCACCTAAACCTATAAGAGTATATTCAGTAGGTGAGAAGAACGCATACAATACAAAAATCCCCCACTGTGTGCTACAAGTGCAAAAGGGCAGCTCTAGTCCTGGTTTCACACGTGGAAACAGCTTTAGCCTTACATTCATTGTTTGGCAAATGTTTAATTGGAGGTAGCTGTTTAACTATTTTTACTGTCTAATGTCTAGGTTTTTAAACAGCACTACATGTTCATAGTTTAAATCAAACATGACTGTGTCTTGGGCAAAGGCAGTAACAGTGACTTGTGTTTACATGTTTACTATAACTGTACTGAAATGGGCTGTTTTGTACTTTTCACTTGGTACAGAAGTTTATATGAGATACTAAGCAAGATATGACTATTTTGATTTGACTAGTTTGAAAAACTAATACTATAATACAATGTCTTTGAGTAACTTCCCTAACTTGCAGTGCAACACTACTACTAAATGAAACATGATTACATTTGGAAATCAAAAGACAAAAAAAGACCAAAAAAAAAAAAAAAATTTTTTTCACAAAATGTGTTTAAAAAAAATAATCAGTAGCAAACTAGAATGGCACCAGTTTCCTCCGAATACCCACCTTTATGCAGTACGGCATTGGCAGGTTTGTTGCCAGACATGGACTCCTTGCTGAGATGTTGATGGGACTCTGCTAGGCATTCAACCTCACTGAAACGTGTGTTCAGAGCCATGGAGGGGTGAGAAGGGTCCTCAGTCATATTTAAGTATGCCGCTCTTCGCAATTGTTCTTCAATCACCAGAGCCTGCTCCAGCAACTACAGAAAGTCAGCACATTAGCAGAATATGGGCTTAGTTTGCTTCGTACTTGAATACAATTTCTGTAAACAGTTTGATTAAAAAAGTGAAGACTTTAACAACTCAGTTTTATACCTTAAATCTCCTGGCCAGAAATTTGTTTTTGATTTCCAGGAAATTTCCTCTGTTCATCTCGCCCTTAAAGGGTTCATTGAGGATCGCAAATTTAACATCATTCTGAATGTCCTGCCACCGAGCATAGCCATGTCTGAGGAAAAAGAAGTTAAGGATACACAGCACAACAAGGACCGCTCAGTAAAATATCCCAAGACTGCTAGTGGCACCTCTGATGTTCCCTTGAGCAAGGTACCGTCCCAAACACTGCTCCCTGAGCACCGTGTTCCTGGCTGCCCGCTGCTTCGCTTGGTGACCGGGTTAAATGCAGAGGAAGAATTCTGTGCTTTTCACACTGTGTACTGTGGTGTGTTCACATATGAATGGTCACTTTCACTTCACTACAGGTTGAAAAAATAGAAAGGATACTGTATGATACCAGCGAGAAGCCAGTAATCGTGGCGACGATGCCAAATCTCATTGGTCTTTTTGGTAACAGTGGCTGCCCGCTCCTCATTCTGCCACAGTGAGTGCAATTCTGTGTGACAGAAGATTAACAAAAACAAAAATCACGCAAAGCAGCACACACAAGATAATGGAAGCGAGCGGTTTCTCTTACCAGTAAATCCTCCGTCTGCAATATTGAACATGAAACGGGTCTTTGCTTTCTTCTTCTCTTCACTCGCCCCAGCTGCAACGCCATCTTTCGCACTGTCGCCATTCTGCAGTTTGGCTGACTCCTCTGTCTTACCAGACCCATTTTCATCCTTTAGGTCTAAAAGAAAAAGAAAAAAAAAAAAGAAAGAAAAAAAAACTAAAATGTGTGGTTGTGTTGGGGATGGGGTGGGGTTTGCCAGATACACATGCAGCTATATGCCAAATTAAAGTGTGTGACAAATTACATATTTTGCTGATTTTCTATGTGAACACATTAATCTGTACAAAATGTAATGCATGTAATGCAGTGCATTTGCTTAAATTGAATATAATGTTAATTACTTGACTTTAGGCTCTAACCAGTCAGTAACAAATTGTCACTCTTCAAGTCTCTAGAGTGTTGTGCTTACATTCAAAAGCCAAACTCATCAGCTCAGTCGAAGAAAGTAAATATAATGGACCATGAAAAGGCATTTCCTGTTTAGGATTTAGGATTTTCAGGTAGGCAAAGCAACGCACCCCACATCACTGCCAAGGGCCTACAAGAAGATTTGGCTGGGGCAACTAGTTGGCTATAACAAAACAGTGATTTCAGTCAATTTGGGGACTTACTGAAACGGTGCCCAAACCTGCATACGCCACATTGTTTCATCCAGTATGCTAAACTCAATAAATTCACATATAAAATGTGTAACCTGACCAGGACTACATAGACTTTGACTCATATACCAGTATATTAGTCAATTAAACCAGGTTCTACCTGTCTTCTCATCAGGAGCAGGGGTGGTGTCCATCTTCTCAGTTTTATCTTCTTTCTTTTCATCTGGCAAAAAAGGGATTAAAAAAAGTTAACTAAAAATTTTAAATGAAACAAGACACACAAAACAAAAAATACACCATCATCTGTTTAACAGACACACTTCTGCTTTCTACCCCAAAAACACAGTGTGCTTGAAAAAGAGAAAACAACACAGAGCGCAGGAATCTATTATGATCATTACCTTTGCTCTCAGTGTCGTCTTTCTTGACTTCAGACCCTTCAGTCTTCACCTCATCTGAAGTCTTGTTTTGCTCTCCATCTTCAGTTTTCTCTTTTTCTCGCTCTTCTAAACTCCCTGCTTTGCCTGATTCCATGGTAGATTCAGAGGAGTTTTTCTCTTCTTTTTCATTCTGTTCTGCAGGGGAAGGCGTTTTCTCATCATCATCAGGAATGGCGATGACCTATTAGAAGAGCACCAGTTTAGCGCTGGAGACTTTCAAAACATCACCTGTGATATGCAAAAATAATCTGACCCATCACTTACCTCTGATTCTATTTTCTTACTGGGTTCCTTGCTTGCCAGGTCACCCTCTCCATCTTTCTTAAATTCTTTCTCTTTGTCAGTCTCTTTGCTGCCATCTTCTGACTTGGAGGGATCATCTGTATAGTGAAATAGGGTTGTGACAATTTCCATAAATCTAATTATTATTTTCAGTATAACGGTGTGAAGTATTCAAGCTGCTTTGGTATGCCTGACATGGCAGAAGAAGGTGACATGCTATTTTTAATTTCAATTATTTTTTAATTGGATAGATAATAAGCTATAGAAAAGAAGTTTGCAAGACAAAAACCTGGAGCTGGTGTGTTGGGTTGTGTGTCAGCTGGAGTGCCAGTGGAAGGAGTCTTTCCTGGGGAGTCTGGAAGGCCAGCAGCTTTTTTATTTTCTTCTAGCTCCATCATCCAGGGCATAGACCACTGACCATTCACATGCTCAAACTCTTGCACCTGGTAACAGTTGGCAAAGAAAACCAAGATGTAAAGGCTAACTGGGGGAAAAAAAAAAAAAAGTTAAATTAAATTAAATTACTCGAGTCACAATTTAAGCCAGTTAAACCAGTGTTTGTTTACCTTCTTGCGGATCAGTGACATTACTCCAATCCGAGTGAGAACATGTTGCCGTGACAAACCTTCTCTTGGCACACCATCAGCAAAGGTTTCAGCACCATCAGCACCAGGCTCACATAAGTGCCTCATGAAGAGTGATACATAAGCCCTAAGGCAGAGAAAGAGGGGGAAAAAAAAATAAGTGACAACAACCAAACATTTTCATCTGAGCCACTGACCCACAAAGGCTGGTACTCACTTAAACTCCTTCTCAGATTTCCCTCGCAAATCCCTGACTAGCCATTGTGTGGTGAATGCATCCTGAGGCGGCATCCCATAACGCATCACAGCATTCAAGAAGGCCTTCCGCTGACGCGCATTGAAACCCAAAACCTAGAAAAAAACAAAACAAAAACAGCATGTTAGACTCGTACTGACTCAGTCAAGACAGCTGACTGATGACTACATGAAAAAAAACAGAAAAACTTAAGCTCACCTCGATGTTTCCTCCCACTCTGGCCAGCAGGGGGGGTAATGGTTTGTCCTTGTCATTTCTGAGGCCTTTCCTGTTTGGTCTGCGGGAATTCGCTAGAATTTGGAAAAGGATTACAATGAGTGCAGTCCAAAACATCTGCATTTGAAATCAAGCAAGCGTGCCGTTTATGTTTACACTGCCTTACTAACATGAATTTCCACACGAATACGACATTACTACTTATGGCCGTATTACTTATATACTACTGATCTTGTACTCCTAACCACCATTTGTGTCATTAGTAATTCACTCAACTGTAAGTCACTGTAGTATTTATACCCAGCAGTTGTGTACACTGAAGTTTTTTCTATAGATTCTTTTATTGGACTTATTTAGACATAAGCAATTTCTTCTGAGATCGACAAATGTTTTCTTATTCTGATGGAGCAATTTACCTTCCGCACGCTCATCAAAGTCCTCGTCTCCTTCTTCTGAGGCAACAGAGTAGTCTGACTGACCATCAGACTGATCATCCTGCCAGTCTTGACCATACAAGAAAAAGTGTTAGCAAAAAAAGGTAAACACAATATGGTTTCTCCACTCTAGATTCAAAGTATATCTGAACAGGAATGCATGGGCTAAAAGCTCATTAAATTCATTAATGTGATCATTATACAAAACAATTAGCAGTCTAGTGTTACAAGCTTAAACAACAAATACTTTTTTCTTCCACACAAGTTTCTATAGATCAGACCTTGAGAAGGTACATTTGTATAATCATTTTATACATGAGGCTATACGTTGAGCATATTTGCATGTCAGTCCATTTAGTACCTCTGTCCTCCTGAGATCCATCATTGTAGTTGACTTGTTTGCGGATACGCTTGCCCTTGCCAAGGTTTCTGGCCAAGTCCTCCTGCTGCTGCTCATAGTGGTGCCTGAGCAGCTTCTCCCAGTAGTCTGGGTCCACACTTTCCTCTTGCTTTATGATCTCTCTTTGGACCTCCTCTTCCTGTGAAAGTAAAAGGTGGTCAGGGAAAAAAAGAAGAGTTATTTTAACTTTATTTTGGCTGGAAAAAAAGGCCACAGCTGTACAACACAGCATGAATCTTATGTAGCACTTACCTCATCGTCCTCATCTTTGACCACATACTGAGCGACTTTGAAGGAACTGAGGTACTCATTCATACTTTGGAGCTCAGTGTCATCTGTAGCATCCTGGTTACGATCAAGAAGCCGGTCTATGGCCTTATCATCGTAATGAATCACGCTGCTGTCCTCCTCTTTGTTCTCCCCTAGTGGGATTGAATGGGAATAATTTCACTTATTTATCTTCAAATAATTAAGAAATATACTGAAAAAAAAAATAAAAAATCAAACTTTAGAACATCTGCACTCGGAATGGACAAATTTTCACTCTTAGACACTCACCTTCGCCATCATCCTTAAACAGCTCTTCTGTGCCAAATTTGAGAATGTCATCCAGCTCTTGCTTGGACATGGAGCCTGTTTTGGAGCCCAAGCCAGGTCGTACCACTAAGTGGGTAAGCATCATCTTCTTTTTGGCCACCTATGGAAGAGATGAAAGTAAGACATGGCTCAGTTACAGAAAGTAATGAAGCAGGCAACATTCATCATGAGGCTATTATACAACTAAAATGTAGTACCTGAGTAATTCTCTCCTCCACAGAGGCTTTGGTGACAAAGCGATAGATCATCACTTTCTTGTTTTGACCAATTCTGTGAGCTCTGCTGAAGGCCTACATGAGAAGTAAAAAAAAAACAACACCAAAACTAACCAATGTACAACTGCCAATAAAAACGGGAGGAATTAAAAATTCTAAGCCAACTTTGATAACAAGACTACCACTGTTACTCAAGGGGTCACCTGAATATCATTGTGAGGGTTCCAGTCTGAGTCATAGATGATGACTGTGTCAGCTGTTGCCAAGTTGATACCTAGACCACCAGCCCTGGTCGAAAGAAGGAAAACGAACTGAACAGCACCCGGAGCTGAAAGGAGAGAAAGAATTTAGCTTTCCGTCAACTGGAAGAACCATACAAAGACATATAGCGTTTCAGCACATACAGCATTCCACAAATTCTAGTGAACGTTACAACATGAGGCTCACATGCTAATGACTGGGCATAATCAATTAAAGCAACTCACCGTTAAAGCGGTCAATGGCTTCCTGTCTCATTGCCCCAGTAATACCGCCATCAATTCGCTCATACTTGTAGCCCTCATTCTCAAGAAAATCTTCTAACAGGTCCAACATTTTGGTCATCTACAACAGAACATCCAAGGAGCCATTATTATTTCCTACAGAAACATTGACTGGTTTCAGCAAATGTTTGCATTTGTGCCAATGTGTACCTGAGAGAAGATGAGCACTCTATGCCCCCCTTCTTTGAGTTTGCGTAGCATCTTGTGAAGCAGCAGCAGTTTCCCTGAAGACTTAGTGAGGGCACTGCCATCATACATCCCATTGGGCATTTTAGGTGCTTCCTGTTTTAAACACCACATAATGACCAGTCCACCACCACCCAAGCAGAATATTTTGACAATTTTCTAGTGAAACCCTGATGGTGCCACTGAACTATTAAGTTCTGTAGAACTGTTTGGAGAGTGCATACCATAGCAGCAACAGGGAAAAGGTAAGGGTGGTTGCAGCATTTCTTTAAGTCCATCACCACGTTGAGCAGGGAGACTTGGTTTCCACCTCCTCTGGTGTTCAGAGCCTCAAAGTTGCGGGTCAGGATGAACTTGTAATATTTCCTGCAAATAAAGATTATGCTTAGGACACATACTGCAGTCTCCAAAATAATTACTAAAAGACACCAAAATATCAGGTTTTGTCAAAGCCTAGATAGAGACAAAATCCTATGCATGCATGATAGTGGTCGGTGTGTTACTAGCCAATGATTACTGCCAACTTTGCACCCTGTTTCACTTTGAGGGCACACTCAAGTATTTGTAGTAGCATGTGTAGTCACCCTTGTTGAGAATTTCTAGACTCCACAGCAGCCTCTGTTGGCCGCTCTTCCTTTCTATATAGCAGCCTCCAACGGCTTTAATTTTCTGATTGAACCGTGACCAAAACAGGAGAATTTTGGTGGCAAAACATTTTTGTCATATTTTTAGTTTGACATGTTTTGGTTTTTCATTCACACTAAATAATGTCTCTTCACAGTGAATGCTCAAAAAAAGAGTTGCAACACAGCATTCAAGTCAAGTTCAGATTTAAGAGTTAAGAAAATGACAGGATTTCTGATGACCTAGATAATAGCGTCATTCCTAATTTAGCCATTTTACTAAAAATACAACTGAGTTTAAGGTCTATTGTCATGTCAAATTATGATATCGGGACACAAGGTGTTATCAATATTCATATTGTGCATATTGTGCTTTTCTAGTTTCCGTGTTTAAACAGGGATCCTGCACCAGAAAGTCTTTTAAATCCGAGACAATGTTCTGTCTGGACTCTGATCACTTAGATCTTTTTTTTTTGGTAGAAGGTTCAAGATAAATATTGTCAATGGGATACTTCAACTATCTCAAATGATATTTTGGGGGATCCTACGAATACTTAGATGCTGCCAAAATGCTGGATTCCTACTTAAACTTCCATTCATCTAGTCTGTATTTCCATTTCTTTCTTTCTTACTCACTTCTGCATGGGGCTGAGCTCAACTCGGACAATGAGCTCAGTCTTGGACGGCATGTGCTTGAACACGTCCGCTTTGAGTCTCCTGAGCATGTGCGGTCCCAGCATGTCGTGCAGCTTCTTAATCTGGTCCTCTTTAGCAATATCGGCAAATTCCTCCAGGAATCCCTCCAGATTACTAAGAAAAACATGTGAGTTTTGCCATCAGGTTTCTGAACTAATCACACTCATTCTCAAATCACACAGACACCCACAGTACCTGAATCTCTCTGGTGTGAGAAAGTTGAGTAAATGGAAGAGCTCCTCCAGGTTGTTCTGGAGAGGGGTTCCAGTAAGCAGCAATTTGTGTTGAAGGGAATAGTTATTCAGCACTCTGAAAAACTGCAAAAAGTGACAGCATTAGAGTTCACAGCCAGCTTTTTCCAGCTACACCCTGAAAATAATTTCTCCAGACTGCAGATAACGATAGAACATCAAGATATGACTCTTGATATTTCACGTTTCAAGACTTTGTTACACTTTAGAGTACTTCTCTCAAACTGAATGAATCCAGTCGAGCACTTATAAACTTTTAAACCTAAAAAAAGTCATGTTTTCTGTTAAATCATTCAAGGAAAATCAATTTTTGGGTGAAATGTTAGGACTAACCTTAGACTGGTTGTTTTTGAGCCTGTGGGCCTCATCCACCACCAGACAGGCCCAGTCAATGGAGCCCAGGATGGCCATATCAATAGTGATCAGCTCATAGGAGGTCAGCAGAACATGGAACTTGACAGAGGCCTCTTTCTGCATGCAGAAGAGGTGATGGAAAGAATTATTGAGCAGTGCCAACACAGAACACAGCAGGTGCTAGTGAACAACCTTTAGTACCTTTTAGAGTCAAAATGTAAATGAACAGTGCAGTAGCATTCAATTAATGATGCCTGGATGTCTCAAAGGTTCGGCACTAGTGAATACAAAACAAGCTATATCCATTTTATTAAATTAACATTTTATATTTGTTGTAAGAAAGCTTCAATGGGTGTTCAGTTTACATACAAAAGTTTTAAATCAACAATAAAACCAGTGCACATAATTACACTCCACAAATATATTTTGCCAGCAAGGTTGGCAAAACTCACCTTCATCCTGGAAGCCTTCTTGCCTCCACGAATGGCATTATCCTCAAATGAGAACTCGTTCTCTCGAATGACAGCTCTGCTGTCCTTGTCTCCCACGTAGGTCACCACATACATGTCTGGAGCCCACATTTCAAACTCTCGTTCCCAGTTGATGATGGTAGAGAGAGGGGCACTAACCAGGAAAGGGCCCTTAGAATGACCCTAAAAAAGCAAGCACAAATTTGCCAATTGAAAAAAACTATTTTGCCAAATTCTACATCATCTGAACACAGTAGCTGTCCTTTTTTATATTGTGTGAAAATTGTGTGATGAACTGACCAATAGAAAATTGTTGACTCTTACTTATTATTCGCTTAACCAATGCAACATCCAAGTACTTTTTAGCGCACAAAGAAAAAAGGAGCCGAGAGGCAATTTTGAAATACTGAATCTAACCTACAAACAATATTCACTTTTCCACAATATTCATTTCAATATGACAATACCATAATGCCACAAAAAAGTCCGCTTACCCAGAAGAAAATAAGCACACTTGTGCTTCTGGCGAGAAAACTGCAAGCTAACTTCTTTCTTGGTATGGTTTGATAGTTTTTCTGTGTTACTAATACTTTAACCAATTTAACGTTTTAGGAGATATCAATTTATAGGCTGTTAAAGACAATAGTAACTTCACCTCGTACTGCAGTCCATTTTGCAATTAGACTTTGTTAAACACTATTGAACAAAAAATGTAAGTGAAATTTGTAACATCCTATAGCTATTGCTTTAATTGCATTCTCAACCTCAGCCAGCAGGTGGCAGACATGCTATATTCTATAGAAATAGAAGCAATGACGGTCATCCATGTTGATTAAATCTGTAAATTGCAGTTGAGGATATGCTCTCAAATCAAAATGGCAACCCTACTAACTAACTCAACTGACAAAAGCTCAGGCATGCATGCACACACTAGAATACAGACAAACCTCTTTGTACAGCGAGTAGAGAAAGACTGCAGTCTGCACAGTCTTTCCGAGACCCATTTCATCAGCAAGGATGGTGTCGGTTCCCTGAGCCCAGGAGAAGCGCAGCCAGTTCAGCCCTTCTAACTGGTATGGATGTAGTGTACCACCCGTAGCATCCAGGTACTCTGGTTGACGCTCAAACTTGATGGTGGGCTGGAAAAAAAAAAAAAAAAAAAAAAAGAGCAATATTTGTTTATATCAGCCTAAAGGCATCATAGTGACCCGAAAGCTTTTACTTGTAAAAACTTAACAAAAATGGCATTTTATAAAAGCACAGTAGGGGCAGACTCACATCCACAACCGGGTTCTCTGGGGGTCTGTCCAGTCTCTTCATCTTGCCTTTAATCTTCATTTTCTTACTCGGCCTTCCATCATCTCCCATCATAAGCTCCCTATAAGAGGTTTTTCCCATGCATACTGTTACACAATTTCAACTGCATAACTATGGCTTATCTGACACTTGAAACTAAGGAATTCCTATGGTAGTCCACTATTTCACTGATCAAGGTACACTCATCATTTTTGATTAAATCTGACACTTTGCAGGGACCAAGCATTTAAATGTAGGGGTAAGCAAGTTTTAGGGTGTGTTATACCTGTGGTTCCAGTACTGCAGTTTATAAGTCTCATATTCTGGGACATCCATGTCTTCTGCCTCCCAGGTAGCCTGGTCATATGCAAGATCCCGCCACTTGATGAGGTAGTGACAGTTGTTTTTCTTATCCACACTTGATGAAATGAAGAAATATTTAAGTTGAGGTTATATCTTCAGGATCTATAATTATTCTTGTAATTAAAAAAAAAAAAAAAAAGAATCGCTAAATAACAACTTACTAAATAAACAAGCTACTAAGTAACGTGATGGATGAGTTGTGGTCCCATAATACCAATGGTCCCAATTATAAAAATACAAATTTATGAAAACACAGGTGAAAACCCAAAGCTAATTAAAAGGTATCTGACTTCCTGCCCATTTCCGCACTGTGTGATTTCACAAAAGCCACAGTGCATCAAATACACAAGGTGTGTAGCACTGTATTTGCTGGAACTGCACTTCATATGTTTAACATTTTAGTGGTTCCTTTACTCTAAAAGTCTTAATAGAAATTAGCCCTTACAAAAAAGAAATCTTGTGTCTCACCTGTGGTTAAGGATGCGATGTATCATCATCCACTCCATCTTGATACCAAAACGATAATATCTCTCCTCCATCTGGGCATAGATGGGGTCTTTGTTCTTTCTCTTATCACTCTTATCCTCGTCACCCTCACCTCCAAAGTCTATAGGAGGGGGCTCGTCCATGTCGTTCTTGCGTTGGTAGTTTCTGAACATCACCTGGCAATGCAGTTCCAGCTGGCGAAGACAAGAGAGAGTACGTCCCACCCATCAGTTTGTACCAGATAAGCCAGGATAGCTTATTTGTTTAAGTTACTGCATAAACCTAATTGTATAAAGTGATCATAACTGAACTACAATTTGTTTCAAAAAATTCTTATTTTGGTCTAGAACTGGCAGTGCAGACAATGTTTTTGAAAGGATTGTAAGTTGAGCCACATGGACAATCATTTGGAGATACTGTAAATGGGTGCGTATCCACAAACCTGCAGCTCAGAGACCCAAGAGCAGTGCCAATACGACATGTTCTGCCACTTGGCAAAGAATTCCCTCTCAGGCCGGCCAGCCAACGGAGGAGGATCAGGGGAATCAGCTGGAAGGTCAGGGGGTCGGGGCACAGGGGTGGGTGGTGGTGGGTCGCCCCAACGCCAGGTAAGAATTTTTTGCACTTTCCCCTTTAAAGCAGGACACTGGAAAGAAAAGTGAAAATCAAAAACCCAATCAGATAATAGAAACTGACAAAGATTGAAGTGTTACATTAAGCTCAGTATTAAGTATTACAAAGACACAAATTGTGGTAGATCAATGATTCTTAAAAAAAATTGATCAAGAGCACTTGATCAAAATCGATCCTACTTTTGAACTTATTGATAGCCTTGACTAACTCACAGTGCAACGAGGACAAATCCACTCTCCGTTGGGTATTTCAGGGAGTGGTGGGTTGAGGCAGTGGATGTGGTAGGAAGAGGGACAGGAGTCACAGCACAGCAGCTCTCCCCCATCTTTACACACTCTACAGAACTCCATGTGGTGGTCGTCCTCCTCTGCCTCGCCACCAGCTCCATCATTGTCCTCTTCTCCATCTGAGGCCTCCTCACGTGCCTCCCATTGAATACCTTCTTTTTCCTATTTAAAAAAAAAAAAAGAAAGAAAATCAGGGAACATTCACAAATATATTTATCTCATATATATCACAGGTTTCTAAAATCCAACATGACTCGTTTTCACAAAATATATGAACACAGTGTTTGAGGAGAATGATCTGAATAAAAAAAATACTTGGGGAGGAAAAACAAACACATTTAAACATTTATACACATTAACCAACAATGAAATTCTCCTTGAAAGTTACGAGTCTTGCAATTGACTAGTTTAAGTGGAACATGGTATCAGCCCAAAACTAGGTCATTCAAATCAGCCAAAGTAAAACCAGATTTGAAAAAGCCTTACACATCACAAGATGAATGAATGACATCTGAACAGTTAAAAAACGTCCTATATTCATCAACACCAAATTTAGCATGTCCAACTGCTTTCCCTGTATAAGATAAAATCTATGCATAAGACTTCCCACCGTCAAATGTGGCTGAGGCAAGACTTAAACCACGGGCCTCTGTAGCATACATACAAAACTATATACTGATGAGCCTGAAATCTTAAAATGATGAGGCCAAACAGGATCCAGAGCAAACAAGATCTTCTCTAGTAACTTAATATTAACAACTCCAGTAAGCTAAATTCTACTTGGTGTCAGTATTTTGACAGAAAGCCATGAACACAAACATCAACTAAATCATTCACTTTTTGTGACTATTACACAGCAGCTGGACATTTAAAAACTATTCAGAAATACTACAATTCCCCTCAGAATTTCATCTAAAACGTTTAAAGGGAAAAATGTAACAAGTTACTAACTCACGTAAGATCATAAAGCTGTCACTTACACAATGTGGACAGCTCCAGGTGCCCTCTGGGGCTTTCTCCATGTCAGGGTCCAGGCAGACCATGTGGTAGGCTCTAGGGCAAGTGTCACACAATATGATCTCTCCTCCCTGCTGACAAACCTCACAATAGTCTTGGTGGTCTGTCTCATAGCCATCAGCATCATCATCCGCTGAATCAGGGGAAGAGACAGAAAAGATTAAATCAAAGACTACAGAGTCAGAGTCATCACACACAAACTAACCCCTACAGTACCGGAAAATATTTCATTTTAAAGTCTGCAGTTGTCTTGTCTCTTTAGAAGCAGCACAAAGAAAAGCTTAACACATCCATTAGCACTAGTGACAGTGACTTGAGGTTTGTGGGTCTTCGCCTTCATTTAAACTAAACCATAACACCTTCTAACTCTCATACCACCTTCTAACCAAAAGCACTTTCTCATTTTTGTGAATTAGTTTCTCACCTTTCTTCTTCTTCTTAGGCTTGGGCTTCTTCTTGGTGCGGCTGCTGCGGCTGTTGGAGCCATCGGACACAGAGACGCTGTTCATACTGCCGTCATCAAAGTCACTGTCTACATCCACATCATCTTCTTCGCTCTAAACAGCAAGTACAGAAGTAGGAAACAGTTAGGATGTATCTTGATTAGACAGAAGAGATGAATGAATGACATTAAACCCCACACCCACCCACCAAAAAAAAAAAAATTGCTTTTCCTCAGTGGGATAAAATCTTTGCGTTATAAGACTTCCCGTAGTCAAATGTGGCTGAGGCAAGCCTCAAACCAGGGGCGTCTGCCAGCCGAACACAAAACTATATATTTCTAAGCCTAAAATGACATCAGGCCATAGAGTCTGAGCAAACAAGATCTTCTCTACTAACTTTATATAACAACTCCAGGATGATCATTCCTACATGGTGTCAATATTCTGACAGTCATGAGCACAAACATCAATAAAACCCGTTTACTTTTTAGTGACCGGACCCCAGAAAAAGGAAAAGAAAGACATGGTGAGAAGTGATAAAAACTAGTTTAGTGACTGTGTGTGGATAAACACATACTGATGAGCGCTTTCTCTTGCTGTTAAATCCTCCTAATTTGATCTTCAGAGGAGCAACCTTTTTGGTCTTGATCTTCTTCTCCTGAGGCTTTGGAGTAGATTTAGACTTCCTGCGGGCATTAGGACCTGACAAAGAACAGAAGCCAGCAGAAAAAAAAAAAAAAAAAAGATTTAACACACCATCATGGATAACCTAAATGTACTTGAGACTTTAGGCATAAAACACTAGAATTTTGAAACTAAAACGATGTTTACATCAAAACACTGATACTACAAAAACAGGGCCTTAGTCTATTGCAGTGTTCAATAGATTTCAGAGTCAAAGTGTTTTTCTAATTTTCTAATTCAATTTCTGCACTTATCATTAACAGTATGACTATTTTAGAGGCAACCAATAAGCTCCAGTAAAGGCATGAAGAAAAGGGATGATAGGATGAAGATTAACAAAGCAAATGGGGAAGATATGAAACTTAAATTCTCCACAAAGATGAAAACCACTGTTTTGGTCTTTTCAATTATAAAAAGCAAATCCACTGCATCACAAACAAGTATTTCTGGGTTAAGCACATTCTTTCAAAACTCAGAAAGCTCTGCTCACCTTTGCCCTCTTTAGTTTTGGCCTTGCGGACAGGGGGCGCAGGAGGTGGCTGGGGCTCAGCGGGAGGAGGTGCTGAAGGGGTAGCTGCCGGCACCTCGGCCGCCACCATGCTCTCCACTGCCGCAGCCACGTTAGCGGCTGCCAGGGCAGCGTTGGCAGTGGCTGAGCCGCGTAGGGGGTTATTGGTGCTGAACTCACGCCATTTCGCACCAAGCACCATCATCATCTTGGAGACAGCAATTTTGGGGTTTTTGGCAGCAATAAGAGGCCTGAGAAGGACAGGAAAGAGAAAATGAAACAGGACATTTCATGTGCAAAAAGGATGAGCGGAAGGAAGTATTTATAGTGAGATTAATAATGGTTTAGAATTCAAAGGAAAGTTATTTACATGAATCTGTAAAATACTTCTGGACATGTTCGGTTGAATGTTTTATTAGTGCAAAGTACAAACATTGGAAAAATCATTCACTTAACTTAGAAGTGAGCAAATGCTTTAAACAATAATAAACGGGCTCACTGAACAATATCTTTAAGATTACAAATAAGTTATTGAGAGAGAACAACCTTTAAGGAAGTTGTATTTTATGTCTAGGTTGATTACTTACAAACGTAAAAAAGTGAAAGATGCGGACCGTGTGTTGTAGGCCAAGTAAGAAGTGGCAAATACCTGACAAACTGACTGAAGGCCTTGTAGTTGGTAAGGGATCTATAGTCCTCCTCAGTAAAGACATGGTCGATGTCCTCCATGCCCCAGGTATCCAGCAACTGGGAGGAGGTCTTGGGCTCCTGAAAAACATTTTATATAGGCCGTCTTAACATCCAGCAGCTTCATAAGACTGCACATTGGGTGGTCTAAAGTTTGTTTCTTATTTTTGCACTGGAAGGTCTTGCATCTAAAAATAATTTCACAACAATTATATTTAGATTTAAAATGCTTATGCTTTGCGGATGCATTTTTGCAAAAAATACAAGCTTGCAAAGCATTTAGGGCACTTCCTGTCACCCACTCATACTCACCAAGCTGTCATCATCATCTTCATCCTCCTCCTCCTCAGGTTCCTTCCTCTTAGAGGCAGCCGAATTGGAGTTCCTCTCGGTGCCAGTGCTGTTCCTCTTCTTGTCTCTAGAGGTGCTGGCTCTCTTCTTCTTTTTCCTGCCAGGTGTGTAATCACTGCCCTCACTGTCCGAGCGCCCTCTGGCACCATCCTCCTCTACCTCATCCACTTCAGGTCCCTCTACAGGCTCCGGGGAACTGATAGGGATATCCTAAAGGGGGAAAAAAAGCACACATTACTCTAGAGTAAAGACGTGTCATACAAAGGATGAGGTTAGGTACTCAGGCTAGGACCCCCCCCAAAAAAAAAACAAACAAAAAAAAACTTGTCTATGAGGTTGCGTATCACATACGATTATTCTCTTTGAGACCAAAAGAAAAGAGAAATTCTGCTGAAAATTTAGGATGACATTAGGCCTACCTCCCGACGAGAGCGTTGTCTTTTGCTGCTTTTACTTTCACGACTGCTTTTCTTAGCTTTCTTCTTCTTTTTTACTTTAGGGGCTTCATTCTCTGACACATCTTCATCCAGATCGTCATCTGTAGAACAGACAGGTTGAGCCAATATCTATGTATTCATTCATTTACTCAAAACAAACAACATTTACACAAGCACATGTTAGCCAGCAGGTTTCTCTTTTCTGGTAGGAAAGGTTAGCCTGGTATTTATTATTTAATTTTACAAGAGCAGCATCACACAAGGACGTTTTTTTGCCTTTTTTTTTTTTCACACTCTTGTTTAAAAAGTTTTTAAAAAGTGATTTTGCATTTAAATAACAGGACCATCAAATGTCTCAGAAACAGAATACTAAATTAAGAGTGGTTATTTACTTTCCAAAAATGAAAAATCTGATATCCATTTAAACAAAGCATTGTTTTTCAAATGTGCAGTATAATTAAAAATCTGGGAGACAAAGGCATTCCGAGTGGTTTGATATGAAATGATACCCTAATCATCAGATTTGATCAAATCTTGATCATGGAAAAATCTAAATTCTTTAGGTGTACATGTATTTCTTAGCCATGAATGTGTTCTCAAAACAATGTCTGTGGCATCAGCCCAATTTGTGCAATGTCTTTCTGTGAGATATCTTCAAAAGCCCAAAAAAACGCATCTGATGTTTTCTGCCTGGTACACTGTTGTGAAACATTCTCCAAGTTTTTCCAGAAGAGGCACTTTTTACATCAAACTCTGACTCCACATTTTAACAGTTTATTTACATTTTAAAAAGTCAGTGGAATTCCTCTTTGAAATCCCTAAGTTTTGTTAAAGCATGAGTGTTTAAAGTCATCATTTGTCACCAAACAGACTGGCATGTGATTCTCTACGCTCATGTGTGCCAAAACAGTAAAGGACAGTGAGGATGGTTTGCAGGAGGGATAAGCATTTAGTAGGTCAAATAAGAGACCGTATCACGTGGTTTTGCATTATTCCCCTGGTCAAGCACTCTTGTACTCACTAAATATTTCAGTAACATATATAAAACCTGAACCACTAAAGAGAGAAATTATTTGAATAGGATAACACCACCATTGCACATTTTGGGTGTTGATAAAGTTGTTTATGTAAAATAAAACTGAAAAATACAACTGGTCACCTTAAAAAGCAGCAGTTAGTCAATATTTAGAGGGTTATTTAAATTATATATACACACGCACACGTAACGTTTTTTCCAAAACTATAAAACCACCTTTCAGTCAGCTCTGCAGGATTAAGTTGACTTTTCTTTGTGATATATATATAATTTTTTTTTTTTTATCCATGCACAGAGAAGAAACTATTGCACAATTTAAGACTAGTCAAACTCATCTGTGCAAAGGACAATCCCCCATGGTAATCTACAGTCTTACGCAGTCTTGAAGATAAAGATTTCTCAGGTTCTCGCATCACACACGAAAAATTACCCATAGTGTGTCTTTTGTCAAGCTGGAAGTGTATAATAACTTTTTCATAAAGCAATCTCCTAACAAACGTAACAGCATTTGCAAAGACATTAGAACTCCAACGACAAGCTTGTTCCTCTTATAAATTTAGTCAGTTACCTCATATCGCTTTCTTTGTACCTACGCTTCATGGACAAAAGTATTGGGACACACCTCTTAATAACTGAAATCAGATGGCCCTATATTTCCAGTGAAGGACCATCTTAGTGCTTCAGAATACCAAGACATTTTGGACAACGCCATGCTTCCAACTTTGTGGACACAGTTTGGGGAAGAACATTTTCTATCCCAGCATGACTGTGCCTCAGTGCACAAAATAAGCTCCATAAGACATGGTTGGACAAGTTCGGTGTTGTAGCTGACTGGCCCACACAGAGCCCTGACATCAACCCCATCCAACACCTTTGGGATGAACTGGAACTGAGATTGTGAGTCAGGCCTTATCATCCAACATGAGCAACTGACCTCATTAACGCTTTCCAGAGTGAATGGGCACAAATTCCCACAGAAACACTCCAAAATCTTGTGGAAAGCCTTCCAAGAAGAGCGGAGGATGTTATAGCTGCAATGGGGGACCAACAAACTGCATATTAAAGTCTATGAATTTGAATGCAATGTCCTTAAAGTGCCTGTTAGTGTAACGCTCAGTCGTCCCAATGCTTTTGTCCATATGGCGTCTGTATCTCTCCCCCCACACCGCAGCTGGACAGCTTCCACTTGTCTTGGAAGCCTTTCCACAAGATGTAGACCTTGCAGGAAGCTAATAAGAGCGTTCAGGTATTCATGAAAGATGAAGAAGTGAAGAGAGACCCAGGACAGTGTGGATCAGTCCTGTTGTGTAGGGGAATCCCCAGTTGTTTTCAATCTCAAATATCTCGATCGTCAAAAAGTTAGCAGATAGGGACGAAACGCATCGAAAGAGAGACCTTTGGGGGGGGGAAGGGGAGAGGGTAGGGGAGTCTGGACGGTTGTAGTTCGTGAAGAGAGTGTGTTCTTCTGTGGACAGCGTGGGTTTAAGAAAACGGCCGGTGTCTGTGAGAGAGTGTGTGTGAGAGAGAGCGCGAGGCTAGCACGGCTAGCCTCTCCCATACACACACACACACACACTCAAACACCGGTAGGCCTCGAAACACACTGACCCGGCAAAACCCACCACCACTCTTTATCCCCCGAAACGAGAGCAAATCCACGCTTCGTTTGCAAGAAAGACTTCCAAACTACCTTTCTGAATTCACCAAAATTACCTCGTCTCATAAAACCCGGTCCATTTGAACACTAACGGTCGAGCCCAGCCTGTGCTAACTACTTAGCTCGCCTTATTTCATCAAAACAGAGGAACAGGGCTCAAAAGCACACTTAACTGGAACTTTTTCTTCAAATTAAGTCCAAACCTTTTTTCTATCTCCATTTTGCGTGCTCTTTATAAACCAAATTAGTTGTTTTAACTGTTGTTTTCTTCAAAGTTTCTTTTTAAATCGCGTTTATCGCTTAAAATAGACACTACGCTAAATTTACTTCATAAAATAAAGGTTGTTAACTTTACTACGAGACCAAAAAAAGTGAGAGAAAGTAGCGATATTTACATAAATTAATAGAAAATAAGAGAGCTCAGTAACATACCTCTCATCATGGACCTGTCTTCAGCCGGCCCGAAGTCCTCTCTCTCGTCTTCACTTCCAGACATAATAGAGAGGTGTGTTTTTACCGTTTGTTTGGGTCTTAACACACGATAGTCTTTTATTTTTCCTTTCACAGTCTTCTGTCTTCCCGGGCGAGGAGGAGGAGGGAGAGCCGGTTTCGAAGAGGTGGAAATGAAAAAGAGTGCGAAAACGGAAGTTAAAGAGTGTTGATGTCCCGTCACATCATTCACCACAAGGCTCTATTTTTATCTTTATTTTTTGAAAAACATGAATTATTCTACATGCAGACGAAGACAGGATGGTGTGGGTAACTTCATTAGAAGAGGAAAAGGGGCAAAAGTTCTAGGAAAGGTCCAGAAATAGCTCCACAACACAAGCTAGCTCTCTAACTAGCTAGCTCTTTTACCAAACCTAGCAGGCTAAATGGCTAGCTCTGCCGGCTAAAATGGCTCGACTGGACAATTAAAGTGATGTTCAGAATGAAAACAACGTTTAATGGACACACATTCAGATGGAGAAACGCCTTTAGAGAGGATATAACCTGAGTATACTCACACACAACTTGGACAGCTCCCGTGGTTTGAGATAAATGAAGGAAAAGGGGAGAGGTAAAGATGTGTATTATTGTTTCTGTGCCTGCTTTCAGTGTCTGTCCCTCTGTCTTTTCCTTTTTTGTTTTTGTTAATGAACTCTAAAGCAGTGCAGGAGGTTCGTGCGACGTCTCCGTCTCTCCCTCTCCCACTAAAACACCCCTTGCATACACACAAAGAGATCAGGGGGCAGACATCCCATAATAACCCCCCCATATATATATACACACACACACACTCAGTCACCCCTCCCCCCACTCTGCATAGTTGCCTTGCAACATACAGACCATAATAATCACCCCCCCCCCACACACACACATACACACACTCTTCCCCATTCCACCATGCCTGCCCCTTAGCAACCGTTGCCATGGAGACACCCCCTCCCACCCGCTTCTGTTAACATCCCATAATAATAATGAGTGCAGTCACTGACATCCCACAATAAGCATAACTCCAAAAAGAGAGAGAGCAAGTAGGAGAGAGAGGGAGGGAAAAAAAGAAAGACACGTCACATGGCAGCTCCACGCCACATGACTGCATCCTTTCAATCTCACCACACACCTACTGTACATGTGTGTGGAGCCAGAACATACAGGAGTGTAATGATGGGGATGTCGGATGGGATCCCCATAAACTGACGTACAAGCCTGAAAACATAACATGGAAGGGGTGTGTGTGTGTGTATGGTCACTAAGATGCGAAAGCAGGACCTGAAAAGTTTCTAAAGATGTTGAGGCCTCAGCCGTCCTACCAGTACGCTTGAAGTTTTGACATAGTGTGTTTTGTCCAAGCACTAGGCCCTTCACTTGGATGTTCACGCACAATCAGAAAATGTTTAAAAGACAGAAAACGAATGGGTACCTAACTCCAGCAGGAGCAAAGGTACCCTTCAGATCAGTTCAGCCTCTGTTCCTCTGAGTGTTGGAAAGAAACATCAGGTTCACTAGAGTGGCTCTGCAACCTCCAGAATGTACATACTGTGATGATGAGGTCTGTTCATGTATATAAGAGGCTGATAATGCTGTGTTGCTTCAAAGACTGACACAGGCCTCCTATTTGAACTGAACAGGAACAATGGCAGCTTGTCTATCCCAGTCTGTAGCGTTAAAGTAAGATATAGGGTATATTGTACATTTAACTGTGAAGCTGAATGCTATAGGCTGTCCTTAAACAATTATGTTCTTGTGTAGAGAGTAATTTGACAAATTAATGGTTATCATCTACGCAGTCATTGCCACACTAAGGCTCCATAGCCAGTCGATATGAATCACTGTCAAGTAAAGTCTCAGATAATCTACAGTGGTGGAAATTTCACTTTCTGCGTGAGCCCTTTTTCTGAGAACCCGATTTCCATGCTGTCCACCTTCCATTCTTTTCACAGTCTCCTCTTGTTTCTTTTCTCTTCTCCTCTGCTTCATTTGTGCCATGCACCCTACATTTCCTCTGACTCAGCAAACATCTCTGACACTACTTTACTTTGTCCCTTGGCTATTTTTTGCAGCCCCTCCAGCCGCCTCTTTGTTGCCTTCGTTCCCTCATTCTATTTCTCCATTTTTTTTTGTTGCCTGGGTTCATTGGCTCTCTCCCAAAAAGGCTGAGCAAAGAGTAGTGGAGAAGAGGCACGTGTACGTTAGAAAGTTCTTTGACACACATAGACACACGTATACACGCAGTGTTCTTGTTTTTTTTCTCATAACAGGGAGCGTATATGCACTTAATATCCCATAATTACAGAGAGGGAAAAAAAAGGATATGGAGGTAGTTGTCACAGCAACCTGCTCAGACGCACCCCTCCCCCACACTCCAGTAGCGCTGAACATCCCATAATATAATTTCTGAGTCAAAAGAAAGTACAGACCATAATATTCTTCCTGTGCTGAGGGTTGCCATGGAGATAAGCAGGCGAGAGGGGGGTGGGGGTTGGGGGGGGTCAGATTACCACGCATGCCAAAATGCAGACCATAATACTCCTTCCGCTAGCACCCCCAAAACACACACACACACACACACACACAAATACATACACACCTCTGTCTACACACTTCCCTTTAATGTTACCCTATCACTAGGCAAAAAAGTACATATGGACTTCGTCATACAGCCTCACTGATAGACGAGCGCCAAGACTCAAAGGAAGCTGGAGCTCGACGGCTGAAGCTGTGGTCTTATTGGTGGCTGATCAGGCAGATAATTGAACCAATAGGCCACAGAAGAGACTGACAAGAGAGACGAGGTTAAGTAGAAGAAAAAAAAAATGGGAAAAACCCAACACAGCAGCATTTACCATTGCTGTCACCCCGTTCAACCCTTCTGTTGAAACACTCTTCGATCACTTTCCTCCCTACGGCTTGGTTCTAGGCATCAGTCATGTTTTTTGTTAGCTTCTCGACTCTTTTACGACTGCCAGGTCTTTGACAAAGGCCAGGTGTCTTTGTAAAGAGTATTGGTATTGGGAATGTGACAGTTTCTGGTCATGTTCTCTGCAAGAAATGCTTGAAGAACTTTCCTTTGGGAAAGTTGTCCTGATACTTTCTCCTTTTTGGCGTTTCAGCATTGACTCTCAGCTTCATTATATCTCAGCTTGTGTCTTCCGTCTCCGTTCAGAAGCTGCACCTGAAGACAGACGTTTCTTTAATACTCACACCCAAACAGTAGCTTGATCTTTATGCCAGATCAGGCAGGAGCATTCACATGTGGGCTAAAGCTTTAAAAAGAGCAAGAAAGAATAAAGAAGCAGGCCTGATCCAGACCAT
Organism: Bryconaethiops microstoma; assembly: GCA_037577275.1. Taxonomy (NCBI): domain Eukaryota; kingdom Metazoa; phylum Chordata; class Actinopteri; order Characiformes; family Alestidae; genus Bryconaethiops; species Bryconaethiops microstoma. Next base: position 5,255,705 of record JBBJLS010000140.1, on the reverse strand, counting down.
AATACCCACCCCACCCCCCTTCACTCCCCGCCTTCTCCCCTCCCCCCGCCTAATAACGCAGACATCCCATAATATGCTGGGCGACAAGAACACCCCTCCCATCCCCGTCTTGCTGCCACTCCATAATAATCAAAGAGCAGGAGTACTAATTCATCACTTGCACCGTCCTGAAGGCCGGGGAAAGCTGGATGTGACGTCTGCAATAGACTTTATCATCCGCTAGAATTTTTTTTTTCAGTGACAGTATGCGTTTGAGTCATTCTGACCATATACGCTCACATGGATTCTGCCCTCCATTTTGAATGCTACTAGTCAGACAGAGGGTTAGTTTTAAAGGAAAACTTCTACTGGTGCAGAATTGGGGTTTCTGTGCTTCTGAGGAGTCTGTTAATGGTTTTGATTGAGGTTCTGCACTACCTACACAGAGGAAAGTGTATGTTAAAGTTAGCCTGCACAGTGTTTTGATGTTTCAGGCCCATGAAGGGAAATTCTAGGCAGCGATCTTCACACATGGCACCTCAAAACCCTAATTTCTTCATGCCATCAGTGTGTTCAGGAGGTACATACACTTTAACATTTATCTCCACACCCCACCCCCCTTCTCGCACATTCTAGCGCCCCCCCCCCCTCCACCTCCCCTTCCTATACCAGGGCACGTTGTGACAAAACAAAGAACATCCCATAATATCAAAATCAGCCTCGCTGCTGCAGTAAGCATGGCAACCGTCTAAAGTGTAAGGCTAGTCACTTAAGTAAATATGAATATGTATGCATATTTTTTTTGGCACACCAACAAGACAGTGCATATTTTGGCTTTAGAGTGATACATAAAACAGGAAATTGTGTCTCATTAGGTAAGAATCTAATATAGCTTTCCAGTGTGAGTGGTCTCTTGATTTGACAGCTATTTTGATCTATGATTTTAAATCATTTATGGAGTCAGTGGTTAACAGAAGGAATGATCAAAAGCCAACACATCCCTACACACACACACACACACACACACGTTGCCAATAGCAACATTCTCATAATGAGGTCAAATGACCATCCAATAATAATCTCAAATCTGAATAACTCAGTTACAGTGGATCTGTTGTACAGTCATTCTGTCGCTCCAGCCATCACCGTCAAGGGGGTTTTTCATTCAGTAACCAGTTCAGCATATTTGTCAATTCAGCATATCAGTGACAAGAAATGCTATTGTTTCCTCCATAGTTCCTGTGGTTTTGGATCACTTCATTAACTTAATTAACTGTTAGCGCTAAACCTAGAACTGAACAGCCAGTGCAGCATCAGCCAGCACTTCCTGGCACTCTAATAAATCTACATAGCACCTAATTCAGTGCACATGAAATCACATGGTTTCACAAAGAGATTACAAAGAGATAGCACATGACTTGGTGATTACAGTCTCAATTTCTTCATACAACTTGAGTTACATGCTGCACTGTCAACTCTGACAAGAAATACCATTGTTTCCTTCATAGTTGTTAATATCATTATAGGTTCATGCCTTCATTATTTAAGTCCACTGTATTCTTCACAACTCCGTGCAACCTGAACTCTTCTTCTAGACTGCTAAAGTCAAAGTCATATTAACATTATTTTCGGTCTTATCAATTTTCTTTATTATTAACTTTCTTTATTAAGGTCCTGGTGGACAGCTAGGTCTCAGGTCTCTACTGCATGACCGACTGAAACAAGAAACACAGGTCAGTAGAAATACCTCCGTTGTACTTCACTTGTTTAAATAAATAAATAAAAGCAATGGCAGAAAAATATCTTGAGGGATCTTAAGTGCATTGTTGCTGTTTGGAAGCCTCTGTGGAATGAAAGCATAGATTTCACACACTGTGATGGACTACTTTGGAGCATTATTGCACTGAACGAATGAATGGGCACAAATTCCCACAGAAACGCTCCAAAATCTTGTGGAAAGCATTCCAAGAAGAGTGGAAGCTGTTACAGCTGCAAAGGGGGACCAACTCCATATTTAAGTCTTTGTATTTTAATGCAGTCTCATTAAAGTCCCTGTTGATGTAAAGTTCAGGCGTCCCAATGCTATTGTCATTGTAGTGTACCATAAACAGACCTGTACAGAGACCACCCTTTTTAAATTCATAGCCAAAGCAAACAACATTTGTAACTGAAAATTTTTGATTGTGAGAAACATGACCAACCAGTTTCTAGCTTCACTTTATTACACACAGCTGCTTTGTTGATACACCTCGTAAGCGTACAAGTAGAATTATTTTTCATGCGCGCTTTGTGTCTGTCATCCTCTAGTACACTAGGGTAGTGTACTTTAATGACATTGGATTCAAATACATAGACTTTAATAAAAAGTTGGTCCCCTCCAGAGGTGGACAGTAACGAAGTACATTTACTTGAGTACTGTACTTAAGTACAGTTTTTTGAGTATCTGTTCTTCACTTGAGAAGTATTTTTTGGAAACTTATAACTTTCACTTCACTACATTTGAAAGACGAAACCATACTTTTCATTTCGTTGCATTTCTATCAAAGTTCTCGTTACACGTTACCTTCAGTTCTAAAAGTGGGTGTTATTGTCTCACTTTTCTAAAACGTGGTTTTTAACAGATGAGAGCCTATCAGAAATCACCAGTAGTGTTACATCACGTCTGTACGCTGTAACACTACAACGCCAGCGTATCTTAAACATGGTCAATCAATGGCGGGAGAATGGACGGAGATGGAGACGCCGACTCTTCATGCCCGCATCCATTGGCCATATTTAGAGTCGGTAAGTTTACAGATAACATTCTACCTTATTGCTTATGCTACATCTTCTACAAGCAAGTTAGATGCATTAGGTATTGTAAGTGTGGTGGCCATAAATCAACAATGCAGTGAAATATGTACTTTTAATACTTATGTATTTTTGGAAGCAAGTACTTCAATAATTTAACTTTACTGAAATTTGACTGTATGACTTTCACTTGTACTGGAGTAACATTTGTCTAGTGGTATCTGTACTTTCACTTAAGTAATGAAGTTAGTTACTTTGTCCGCCTGTGGTCCCCTCGTTGCTGCTCTAACAGCTTCCACTCTTCTTGGAAGTCTTTCCACAAGATTTTGTGTTTCTGTGGGAATTTGTGCCCATTCACTCTGTAGAGCATTTATTAGGTCAAATACTGATGTTGGATGAGAAGTCCTGGCTCGCAATCTCCATTCCAGTTCATCCTTAAGGTGTTGGATGGGGTTGAGGTCAGAATTCTGTGTGGGCCAGTCAAGTTCTTCCACATTGAACTCATCCACCCATGTCTTTATGGAGCTTGTTTTGTGCACTGGGACACAGTCATACTGGAATAGAAAAGGTTCTTCCCCAAACTGGGTCCACAAAGTTGGAAGCATGGCGTTGTCCAAAATGTCTTGCTATGCTGAAGCATTAAGATTGTCCTTCACTGGAAGTAAGGGGCCTAGCCCAAACCTTGAAAACAGGTATGTACTTTTGTCCATATAGTGTACGTTATTAGTAGAATGGTAGTAGAATGACAGTACCACTGTTAGATGCATATTTGTAGCCTAGCGGTTAGAGCGTTTGCCCTGCAATCAAGAATCTGTGGGTTCGATTCCCAAGACTGCAAATAGCACCTCTGAGGTACCCTGAGCAAGGTACCGTTCCCACACACTGCTCCCCGGGTGCAGTGTTGTTGGTGACTGGGTTAAATGCAGAGAAAGAATTTTGTGCTGTTCACACTGTGTGCTGTGGTGTGTTCATGTATGACCGAATGATTACTTTCACTACTTTTTGATTGACAGACCTTTTTTCACTCCTACCAGCACCATACACCCTAAGAAGCCAAATGTTGCGGAGAGCTGTTTTAGACAGGGTCTGTTTTTACAAATCATCCATGGGTGATGGGGTATGTGCAAAATTGTGTAAATCTTATGTTTTGCGACAGGTGAATTACAGTCAATAATTAAAGACCTACAAAGTGCACCAGTATGGTCAGCATGCCTGATTAATTAGCCAATCAGTGTAGCTGCTAGTTATGTAGACCTAATAACTGGAAACCCATTGTTTTGCATTTCAAATATTGTGATTGGGGAACTGACTGACTTTTTGGGGTTCCCTTTATTTTAGTTAGCATTGTCTATCCCTATTTTTCCTTTTTTAATATTTTTTGTTTCTTTTTCCCAAGGCATTTGTATTGCACAAAAGAGTTGATTAATCAAACAAAAAAAACCTTCCCATCTTTTGATACAACTCCTAGTCACTGGTTAGTTTCAGTGTCATCTGTGTTTTTTGTGTTGGTGTAAATCTATACTGTCCAGAATGTTCTTGCTGTTTTGCTTTATGGAGAAAAAGGGCAAAAGTTGGGCTGGCTGCTGAATAAAAATGCACTGTATGGACAAAGGTGTTAGGACACACCTCTTAAGTTTTTAATTCAGGTGGCTCCTTACTTCCAAGGATGCTCCATCATACCAAGACATTTTGGACAACATCATGCTTCCAACTTTGTGGACACAGTTTGAGGAAAAACCTTTTCTATTCCAGCATGAATGACTGTGTACAAAGTGCACAAAGCAAGGTCCATAAAGACATGGTTTGATGAGTTCGGTGTGGAAGATCTTAACTGGCCCACACAGAGCCCTGACCTCAACCCCATCCAACACCTTTGGATTGTGAACGAGGCCTTCTCGTCCAACATCAGTGTCTGACCTCATAAATGCTCTACAGAATGAATGGACAAAAACTCCCAAGAAACTCTATAATCTTGTGGAAAGCCTTCCAAAAAGAGTGGTCGCTGTTATAGCTGCAAAGGGGGGGACCAACCGCATATTGAAGTCTCTATTTGAATGCTATATCATTAAAATCTCTGTTGGTGTAATGGTGAGGCGTCCCAATACTTTTGTCCATATAGTACACTGAACGATATGGGTCAGAGAACAGTGGATCGCACAAAAACCGAGTATAATATCACCCCCTGCTGGTGTAACTGCAGAACAGCTGCCGGCACCTCTCAGGGTAAAAGGAAAAAATGCCTCTTCCAGCAGAATTGGATAGAGGTAACGACTTTTAGTTTGTAAGAACTGAGGCTGCAATTGGCAATGAAATTGGCAATTGGCAATCAGATTTTACAATTGGAAATGTAAAATCTGCTAATTAGGGCACCGCAACATTAGTGCAGCTCACATGCAGTTTAAACACATTGTTTTAGCTTCAATCATAAATAAAAGTTAGGAGAGTTAGCTCTAAAGAGGCTTAAACACCTTGAACATCAAAAATACACATTAATGAATGCTGACATGAAGGATATGCTTGAGGCACTGCTCAAAGATGTCACAGATATTTACTGAGTAAATCTCTGCTGTACTTGTCAACGACTAATGCAAGCTTTGCTGGATTTATTTGCCCCTTATTTCCAGTGACGGGCAATCTTAATACTTCAGCATACCAAGGCATTTTGGACAATGGGATGCTTCCAAAAGCAAGGTCCATAAAAACATTTATCTATCTATCTATCTATCTATCTATATATCTATCTTTTATATATATGCCTATATATAGTATATGTCGTGTATTACAATGTTCCACATTAGGGCAACTCATCCTATACTATAC
>JBBJLS010000140.1:5236503-5250016 GCA_037577275.1 Bryconaethiops microstoma | reverse complement strand
ATGTGCAGGAGTTGCACTTTAGAAACAGGCATTGAAAAATGACAAGTAACTGTAAAATTTCAATTAAAAAAATTATTATTGTAGGAATTGCTTTCCAATAGATAAAAACAAGTAAAATGCGATTTTCCAAAAATAAATACTTTTGGACTGAGTGAGTTTTGGAAATTTGCTCTTCAATTTCTAACCCAGTTTACTCATGGCTTTGCTGGACTCCTAAACTTTTTGTCTTGTGGACCCAAACAACTTAATGAATACCCATGAGACGGCACACATCCAGATGATATTAATGGATGCAACATAAGCAAAGAATCTTTAGAATCCACCATATTTTCCTTCTGTTCTTTCTTTCCACATATTAAAAGAACCAATATCATCCGCTTTGCAAACATTGCATAAATATCTCCTTTGAACAGTGAAAATGATGATAGAACAGCAAAAAAACAACAGCCATGTGCAGAAGCTGGAAGAAGGAACCTCTGTTGCAATGTTTGAATAACATCTGGTTTTCCTTCAAACATGCTGATCTTGTGCATTTTACCCCTAAATAGTTCATTAGGGATTACTCTGTTTAACGCCTTTTAAATTCATGCTTGTCTGATTCTAGACTTTCTTATGGAACCTTTTGCCACGAGGCCATTGGAATTCTTACTGGTTTGGAATCAGCGATGAAAAGCTTGAAGGAGACTGGTACTGGGTGGATGGAACCAAACTGGTTGGAGGGTAAGTGAGACTGTCAATGAAACCTTATGCTGCAGCTTTACTACTGCACTGGTTCAGGCCTTAGTTTGTGTATCTGTGGTGTTTAAGTTTAGGAAGCAGATACCTGGTGTTATTTTAAATGAAAGTTCTATAAAGTAACACTTGTTCAGTGAAGTAAGACTGTGCATTATTTTCTATCATGCTTTGCATTTTTAGTTTCTGGGAAGAAGGAGAACCCAACAACCACATTAACGAAGACTGTGGTTACATAGTCAAGACTGAGGTGTTGACCCGGGTGGCTACCAAGAGTTGGTACGATGCTCCATGTACCATGAATCTACCTTGGATCTGTGAGAGGAAGACTTCATAACAACCTTTATATTGTTTTCAACCACAGCCAAGCCAAGTAAAAATTCTCGTCCCAGCCAACTGGACTAGTCGGTCCAGCTCTCTGCTGTTGTATTGTGATATAAAACTAAAATTTCCGAACATTTTTACAGGTGACATTTATAGCTCATATAACTCATATATTTCTGATGCCCACAGGATAACTTGACATCTTACGGCTGCTCATTTCAAATCTGATCATATCGCTGTTTTTAGACTCCTGTATACTTAAAACAGACTTCTATGTTATCTGAATGAATACTGGTTCTTTCACACCTTGTTTTTTTTTTTTTTTCTGTGATTACTCTTCTGTTCTACAGTCTTGCACTAGGTCTAATCTTCTGCCAGCAGAGGATAGTGTTGGACCTTTGCGTTGATTCTTTGATTTTACCAGTGTTGTCCTGATATGCTGTGTCATGATTGTACATAAGAAACTAATGCTGTTGACTTTTTAACTATTGTTTCATCAGATTAAATCTTTTTTGCTTACTTTTCAACTTCGATTCATAAGTTTTATACATTATACTCATGCGGCAGTCGTTATGGAGGCCTCATTCCAACGGGGTTGAAATGTAAACTGTAAAGGTCTTTATAAAAGAAACCGTAATAGAAATAAAGCATATAACTAAAAAAAAATCATATGGCAGGTATTTATCATAGGGACAATGCCCAATTAAGAACAATTTTCATTTCATGTAAAACTAAAACATATTTGTGCATAGGTTTGGTGCGTACAGACTGATAAGGCATAGAACTATGCATAGATATTGGAAATAAACTGAAGCAGTAGACATTTTGGTTTTTTCTCACACAAAAAGGAACATTTGTAAAAAAGAGCATCCTTTTAATGGATGTTCTGTTACCCCATTATCAAGGAAAAGATGCCATCCTGCCTGGAGTAAAAAGCCCTTTGTGAAACAAATTGTCATCTAGATTTTACATAATATATCAAATATATGTCAAATGACTCGACTTTATTTTTTTCAACACAATTTGTGTTCATCAAAGTTCAGAAATAAAAAATGACTAGCTTCCAAAACCTCCTGAAGACTCATCTGTTCAGAGAGCATCTCCTCTCCTAATACATGTCTTCTTGTACTTCTCCTACTCACGGTTTTAGCACTTATTACTCTCCTCCGGTTCTCACACTGTCCTCATATTGTAATTAGTCGCTTGTAATGTAATGTAATGATTAAGAAATGCCTTTTCCAATATTTATTATAATAGTACTGGTGGCCTAGTGGTTAGGGTGTTGGCCCTGCAATTAGAAGGTTGTGGGTTTGACTGCTAGTGTCCTTTGATCAAGGTACTGTCCCCACACACTGCTCCCCAGGTGCCCCCAGTTGGTGGCAGCCCACTTCTTCACTTGGCAAAAGAATTTCACATTGTTCACACTGTGTGCTGTGCTGTGGTGCGTTCACGTGTGACTGTAAGGGGCCACTTTACTTCATTCTGCTTCAAGTAGATTAGGTGAGCTACACAATATTAAATCAAATATTTTTGCCTCATATCTGGAAGCACTTCTAAACCCAAAGGTCTAACTTTTTCCTCTTAAAACTACTTGTGCTGCTCTCTGCATACCACCTGCCCCCATAATCAAATATGTTTAACAACTTTACATATACAGCTTCAAATAAATGCAAAGATCTTTATTGTCCAATGACAGAAAACTTAGATCAATAGACCCAAAACCTTTCTGGGTGAAAATAAATCCCAAGAATGCTATCATCTGGGTGAAATTCAGGAATTAATTAGGCTAAAATTAATGTAGCCATTCAGTAAATGTGTCATGATTCACTGTTAAGGAAAATGAAAGGGGGTTCTCGAGTTACAACAGTCTCAACAAGTTTACGACTCCCACTTCCATAAAAACATTTAAAAATGGAGACGTGAGTCTTTCAGCCTACGCCGTTAGCGTCGTACTTGTCTGTAGTGGAAGAATATGTAGAATACGCAGTAACATGGTGTGTGAGTGAGGAAGTTGGTGTCCCCAGTACACTTTCCTATACCATTCTGGAGTGTTAAAGCCATTTTCTGTGGCTTAGTTGTGTTTTTATGTTCTAGATTATGATTTTACAACTGTGTTAGGATTGGTAAGTGACTTAGGCTAGGGCAGGGGTGTCAATCTCTGTATCTAGCACAGTTTGATGGTTCTCCTCCTCAGACACATTCACTAAACCTGACAATTACCAGGTGTGAACCAGGTGTTTCTGAGTAAGGAAATCACCAAAACGTGCTGGACCACGGCCCTCCAGGACTGGAGTTCGACACCCCTGGGCTAGGGTGTGTTTCGACGTACACTAACTGTCGTAGGAACAGATTTGTGGCGTAACTTGAGGATCCCCTGTACTTGTAAGAGTTCTTGCATATTCAGACTCTGATTCAAACTGCAGTAGCTACTGTGCAGTTAACGCTCCAGTTTAGTCCGGTATTAGTGTCTGAATCAGCGCTCTGAAGCAGTAAGTTGGTGAACACTGGTGTCAGCAGTCCAGGACCTTGTTGCGTTCTGTGTCCTTTCCTAAGCATGCTCCCATTTTCCAGACTTCTATTGATCATGGTACCACAGAAGCCTCCAGGAAGAGCACTAGTCTGCTTCTGTCAGAGCTAGTTAGATTGGATTAAAGGGAGACATGCTGAGCTGCCAGTTTGTTAGGTTTGCTTAGCCTGTTTCTACACTCCTGAGCCTGTTCAGCTACACCTACGTTCTAGGTGCACTTTGGTTCAAAATTACTGACTGCATCTGTCATTACACACTTTGTAAGCCACACTCTACACCATTATTCAATGGAAAGGGACCAACATTGATCAGATCCACTATATGGACAAAAGTATTGGGACACATATGTTTTCCAGGATTCAGGCTAGGCCCCCTACTTCCAGTGAAGGGCAATCTTAATGCTTCAGCACACCAAGACATTTTTGACAACGCCATGCAACAAAAGCCTTCCAAGAAGAGTGGAAGCTGTTATAGTTGCAAAAGGGGGACCAACTCTATATTCAAGTCTGAATGCAATGCCATAAAAGTTCCCGTTGGTGTAATAGCCAGGTGTACTTTTGTCTATATAGTGTATTATTTAAGCCTTCTCAGCACAGCATGTTGTAGTAGTGTGATAGTAGCATATTGCTCAATGGTTTACTGGAATAAGTGCATTAATCATTGCTGGGTTGGAAATTGTCCATTAACCAAAAATATCCTGCCAGAGGTGGTCAAAAGTTGAAGGACTAAGGAATCACTAACGCAACTCAAGCAGAAAAAGATGAGCTACAGTCTCTAACTGTAGACTGTTGGCCAAAAAAGGTAGATGTTTCTAGTGACCAATTAATTTACACTGTGTTTAAAACCTCCAACAGCTCATACAAGCACCTCACACACTAACATTTCAACCCCCATCCTGGTTTGGCTGATGTGAATAAAATAAATCACCACTCTAATAATGTCTGTTTAGTGGTGGCCCTATGGTGGTTTCTTTCCATTGATATACAGGGTAGAGCTGGGCTGATAAGATGTGCAGCAACAGATGGGCTACAGTTAGTAATTATAAACGTGCAAAGTGCTTATGTGGTTCTTGAGATGTTGAAATGTATGAGCTGCAGCACCCCCTAGAGATAAAATTTCAGGAAATGTGGTGTGTATCTAAAAAATGTGGTAATGATCCTTTACATCACAAGATATTGGCACAGGAACATGGCCATTTTGCTGAAAAAGCCAAATACTACTTCAGGAGATGTAGGTAAATGTAGCCAAAAACCAAAAAAAAAAAAAAAACTTAAGCAGTTTTTGAGATATTGAAAAGCGTCAGTTCCAGCACCACCATGGCTGAATTTTTTCAAAAATTAACAAAATTAGGCTTCCAAAGAATGTGATAGTGATACAAAATGTCACATTGTGTGAAATTATAACCTTTACATCACTAGAAACACTGTATGTACAAAGGTATTGGGTTACACCTCTTACTTATTGAATTTAGGTGGCCCCTCACTTCCAGTGAAGGACAAACTTAATGCTTGAGCACACCAAAACATTTTGGACAACACCATGCTTCCAACTTTGTGGACACAGTTTGGGGAAGAACCTTTTCTATTCCAGTACGACTGTGTCCCAGTGCACAAAGCAAGCACCATGAAGACATGGTAGGATGAGATCGGTGTGGAAGAACTTGACTGGCCGCACAGAGTCCTGACCTCAACCCCATCCAGCATCTTTGGGATGAACTGGAACGGAGATTGTGAGCCAGATCTTCTCGTTCTACATAATTGATCTCATACATGCTCTGTAGAATGGATGGGCACAAATTCCCACAGAAACTCCAAAATCTTGTGTAAAGCCTTCCAAGAAGAGTGGAAGCTGTTAGAGCTGCAAAGGGAGACAAACCACTATTAAAGTCTAGGAATTTGAAAGCAATGTCATTAAAGTCCCTGTTGGTCCATAAAATAAATCATAACGAGGTAGAACCGAGCATGCCATACTAATTTCATAATTTTTTGGCAAATGATTTTTGAGGTATTGACTAAAAAGTACTTTGTCAATTCTTGTGATGCCAGCACGAAGGGACATAGAGAGAATGAGAAATCTCTCTCACTCTGTATCAGGCATGTGGGGCTACAAGCATGCCAAGTTTAGATTATTTAAGTATCTAAAAAGATCTAAAAATCAGAAAACATAAGGAAACCAGGTATAACAAACCCTGCCCAACGACATGTGACTATCGCTGGGCAGTTAGAGATATATTTTAAATAATAATGAAATAATGAAAATCCTTTTTCCTGTAGCACACTGTGACTGAAAACACAAGGTAAAGTGTCTTAACCAAAAAGCCACTTACTGCACTCTAATTCTATTTAGTAGCTGCTCCAAATAAAGGACCTTCTGTGATGATGCAGTAGTCTGGCAGGAGTCGGGAGTGCAGTGCTTGAGAAGATTACTGCAGCTGACTTGTTTACACTACAGATCAAACTCAGAGGCCGTGGAGTGAAAAAGACAGTTTCAGGGAGAATGATGAGTTTGGGTGGACGTTCGGTGACAGACCCTGCGTGATCTTCAGATGCCCAACCACTACTTAAACAAAAAACAGTCACGCCAGGCCAGGTGCCTGTTTTGGTGTAACATTTTGGTAAGTGCATTGGAAGAGGCAGTTAAAGAAACCAACTGAGCATATAGTATCACTTTAAAAAATGAACCTGCCACTTAGCTAATGTTTTATTTTGACTCTGACTCAGTGTGTTCCTTTGTCTGGGTTGAAAAGACAGTTGATTTTTTCATTGATTATTAGACCTTTTACAAACATTAAGTGGACAAGCCAGTGTCAATGTCACATAATTCCCAAATTTCTTTAGTGAGGCCATAATACACATGACTGCATGACGTGGTAAGAAGGACCAATATTAATTATTCTTTCATTATTATTTATGTTATGTAAATGTTCTTCAGACTCTCTTATTTTTTAAAGAGCATAAGGTATGTCTGATCTACTGGCTGCAATTTTGAGAGTGGTAAGATGAGTCTAAATGTTGGTCTTTCAGCTTAATATCTCTGACACAATGCCTCCTAGACAATTCTAAGCCTTAGATCTTATTATTTTGAGCTTATACTCATGCAAAAAACACCATGACCTTTCTTAATATTTGATGAAGAGGTTATTACTGAGAGTTCAGTGTTGCAGGATCTTTATTAGAATTTATGAGTGCAGAAAAAATGGGCTCATTTAGATATTTGCAGTTATTTACATGCAGCACTGTCCCAGGGTGCCGCCACAAAGACATCTAGGAAGGTTAAAGTGATGATTCTGCTACCAACAACTACCTAACCAACCCTAGCTTGTCTGGCTCTGACCTAAGTTGTAGGTCAGTATAATCTCCGTTTTGAGCAACAACTACATCCCAGAGAATAGCAAGAAGTTGTCTTGGTGGCTCCAGTATTCACAGCCTCTGAGACTAATAATTGAATGTGATGACTGTGATTTTGCACCTCCCTTTTTACTTTCAGTAACAATTTTCTCAATTTCCTGCTTCTGTTTGACTCATTGTGTCATTGGTGACGCACGCTCGGATTCACCTGCTCTAATTCCTTAACAGGATTGCCAATTCCCCGGATATCCAGTTACATCCTGATTAAGTGAGATCAACCCATTAGGTGTGACAAACTAATGCAGCCCCCTCCGTCTAAGTGCCAAAAACGATGCCGCTCCCGACTATTCCATGCTATCATACCACCAAACCATACTTACGGTGTTATGTTTGTGGTGCCAGTGATGCTCATTCTTTGACTCAACAAATGTTGCATCAAATGAACATTTACCTGAAATTCTTTCGGTACTAAAAATCCCACATTACCCATGAACAGAGGAACTCCTAAACACGACAGACTGTGACGAGACTGCATATACTTTGTATTTAAAAATAATCTCAGACTTTTTGCCTGCGAGCTTTCTGACCAGCACTCTTGTACTTCATTGCAGGCCTCATAAGTTGGTTGCTCCTTTCGCCCTTCACTGTCTGCACTCACTCTTGCCATTTGACCCCATAACCTGATTTCCTTACACCAATCGGTTTACCTGCTCTCTCTGCCCTGCTCCCGGCAACCCCTCCTCTGGCTCCACTCTGTCATTCCCTCTTGCTTTCTCTCTCTCTCCACGTTTCCATCTATAGGCTTATCCCTTCATCCTTGATCTCCTTCATCCCCTCCAATCCTCATCTGTTCCTCTCTGGAGGAAGCTGGAGAGAAAGAGACTTTTTCACAGGTGAGTTGCAAACAGTCTCTTGGTGGAACGCATGAGAGGCTGAGAGCAAGAGGGAGATAGGAGGACTGTCTTTTGGACTGAGGTGTGCAAAACAGGTGGAACTGCAAATACGGAGTGAGGCATAGAGGAATAAAAGAGAAGAGATACTTCGTGTTTTACAAAAGGTGAGTAAGTTTTGTGGAGTTTTGGGATGATTATCATGTTTGGATTTGATGGAACAAACCGGCACTTATTATGTGGATGGTTATCATGGACAATGATCACCAGATGAAGGCCTCATGCAAGATCTTTGGTGTCTTCAGGCGTCTTCTTCCTTTGGTTTATGAACTTACAAAAGCTGGAAAGCATTCAAAATATTGTGTCAGTGTGTTTTGACCTGAAATTTAGAAAAAGGTGTTCGGGAGGGGGCATTGGAATGTTATTGGAATTTTGAGATCATTTTGAACATCCAAAACAAATATCTAGGATATCTGTTGGCTGAATCTGTACCCCAACTTGTCCACTGCATACGTCCCCACTCATTATTCAGTGGTAAAGAGCAGTTGGTAATCCGATGACAGAAGATTTGATTTAAAAGCTCCTGGTGGGGCTTAGGCTTTTCTCCTAACCCCTTGCTCCTTTTATCCTTTCTTTCATCCGACCTTTTACTTCTCAGCTGCTTTTCAGGTATCGCATGGTTGAACTGGCCAGGCTATTAAATATCGAAACAAGTTCTTACATCACAGGACATTGTGATAGTATAGACACAGAGAAAAGATGCAAAGTGTTTAAGTATTTGTAAATAAAAAAGAAGTAAATGAACTAATCATAGATTAGTTTTGGAATCTTACATCGTTATATTACAAGTGATATGCATTACGTATTGCATTAGTGCTGCTTTATTTAAGACTAATAATGTGAATCTCCTGTCGTATTTTGTTCTTATTGCCTAAAACCAACAAATGCAATCCAAGGCCTAACTTACATTGAAAAGTACTGTAAAACGCTGAAAAGGGTTAGAATTAAGGTCGAATATAGCTTTTGTTCACTTAAACAAAAAAAATGCTTTGAATTGTTTCAATCATTTTGAAACAATTCAAATCATCAGTTGAGTGTATTTGCGTTTAATAAACCTAGTTACCTTGAATGCTATGAAGTAGTTAAAAAACAAACAGGGCACTCTTCTGCTGGCATCAAAATTTGACAAATTCATTTAATTTATGAGCAATTCAGAATCCTTCTTAAACTGGCATGCTCACAAAAAAAATCTAGGACTAATTTAATGCCAGGGAGTATATTTTTACACCACTGCACCACAAGAGGCTTTTGTTATAGTTTGGTACAAATCAGTACATTTAATTTGCTTTTTCCAGGCAACTTGCTGCTTGTTTCCATCTGTAGCTGACCAGCCCTACCAACCGCTGCCATGGGTGAAATGGAAAAGATGAAAAAGGAGGCTGAGACCCTTAAGACACAGATTGAGGTAGGACTTCAACACAGCTTTGAGAAAAAAAACAATAAAAATGCAACTGTTTACTAGCCGTGAGTTCCCAGACACTCCCAGTGACACTCTCAATTTCACCTGTTGGAAATAAGCTACATCTCGTTTTCATTGCTATTTTCATTGTCCACTGAATTGCTCTTGAACTCATGGGAGAAGTTTGTGTGGAACACTGAGGTATTTATGTGAACAAGACATAAAGAAACTGAGATATAAAAGCAAAATGTCGCCTGGACTGATATCTAATAACGCCCCAACTGATATCTAATAACCATGTTATTAACAGTGTACAATCATCCCCATTCGCCCCTAAAGTTCTAAGATTTAATGTTTCAGTGTAGGTATGTATGTGCAGTAGACCATTTATATAAACCCAAACTGTTATTCAGTTATTTTTTTTAACTTTTTGTTCAGGGACTACTATAAGACTACTATGTAGGGTGAGTTGCTCTAATGTGGGACATTTTTTGTAGTTTGGACTTCTGTAGTGTATTACAATGTTAGGCCAACATTAAACTACAAAAAATGTCCCACATTGGGGCAACTCACTCTATATATACGTAAACTATATGTAAACTTTATGTATGTACTCTATCTGCTTGCATTACTCCTTCATAAAGATTATAGGACTTAGAACACTCCACTGGTTCTCACACTGTCCAGTAACTTGAGTATTTCATAGTATCTCATATTGTGAGTAGCTTTGAATAAAAACGTCTGTCAGGTGAAGGTAATGTAATGTAATGTAAAAACAAAGTTTCCAAAGTTTCACCTCATTAAAATTAAATCTCGGCTCTTTGTCTCCCCCTAGCGCTTAGTTCCTGCCATCGCAGAGGCCCCGCCCATCCCGTTCCATATTTGGCCTTACCTTACTTAGCGCGCTCTCATTGGCCAGCTTACAGGGGGTTCGCATGACCCGGATGTGGAACTGTTTTTCTTAGCGTCCCGTTGTTGTCAGTACACCCACTGTAGAGGAAGTGCACTGGCTGACAGGACTGGGCGGCGGCGGCGGAGACACAAACCGGCCAGATAAAAACACAACACCGGAGAGACAGAACCGCACCGGGCGACCCATTCCACCTGTTAGCGTCCCTTCCTCCTCCCCGAGACCGACTCCGAGCGCCGCAGAAATGGTAAGAGGCGGGGAGAGGCCCGGAGAGCCGCGCTGGGCTAAGCTAAGCTAATGCTAAGCTAACAGCTTGCCTTTTATAGGAAGTGTCCGGTTCCACCCAGAACTATTTCTGTAAACCTCGCGAAACCGAACAAAAAACACCTTTAATTCGCCCCTTCGCCTCCCCCCGGGGCTGTCAGAGGCCCCAGGAAGCCCTCGGGCGCGCTGCTTCGGGGCTGAAGTTCTCTAGACCTCGGAGGATGTTTTGTATTAACTAATGTTGCAGGGCTTGGTTCTATTCGTGCACCGCTTAGAGCAGCCGCTCTAAAAAGTTCAAACCGTGCCTGTGAGCAAACCGGGCACGTGCAAAACACCTCAGATGTCTTATTAAGCCAGTTTTATAATCAAATTCCTCCTTCCATCTTCAGTGGTGCAGCAGGGACGTCCCAGTGTTTGCACCATTTAAGGGGGAACCTAAAAGCTGAGGCCAGTTCCAGCTGCACTGCCCTTTTCTTTTACTTATTTTGCGTTTATTTTGGGCCTAAATGCAATGGGATGACTCCAGAAGGTTTGAGCTCATGTCTTGCATCTCTTGTTATTGTCGTCAATTCAGCAAACAGAGGCACAACAGAGAAATAATTACCTGACTGAGTTACGCTGTGTTAATAAAGCCTCTGAGTCTTCTCAGACATGTAGTTACCAGCTTTAAAATGAGCTGCTGGTATGTAGTGTACTGTTTTGCTGACCTAAGGGCTCGGCATGAGGCGTCATGTGAATTTGACTTCTGTTGGGGTGAGCAGATGTGGGACCTTTTGGCCTCCTTTGGTCGGCAGTGTTGGGGGACACTCATTAATCAACCAGGCTGTCAAGAAGTACGTGTTTACAGGAAAACCCACTGAATCATATAAGCATGATTAGGATGTAAACAAAGCCATTCAGAACAAGTTTGAAGCCCCATTCTAGGGTAGGGATGTTTGCAATGCTGATATCAATAATTATTGATACTCTTATTGATCCCACTCTCCATAATTTGGTGAGACATGAGAAGATTCAGCAGTAATTTTAGTGTGATTTGTTTGGAGAAATAAGGATGTGGACTGTGTTTTGAGTTTCCAATTTATATAATGATAGAGGAAATGCACTGATCAAAAATTGTGTGTTAGTGATGAGCAAAGCGCTGCTCCCGTCTCTCCACTGATCCAGTCCAGTATCGACCGTTTGAAAACGCAGCTGTGTTAGACTGTATTTACACTCCAGAAACACAGACAGCAGCATTGTTTGAACAGGAAATTCTCTAGATTTCAGCATTGACCATTTAGGAACCGGGTTCTCCATATGCATTCCTGTTCTAGAGAAACTTGCCTAATCAAAACTGTTCACAGTGCTGGTGAATGGAACCAGCCATTTTAATGATCTCTGATCTCTTTGGCT
This sequence comes from Bryconaethiops microstoma, assembly GCA_037577275.1. NCBI lineage: Eukaryota > Metazoa > Chordata > Actinopteri > Characiformes > Alestidae > Bryconaethiops > Bryconaethiops microstoma. Next base: position 5,238,171 of record JBBJLS010000140.1, on the reverse strand, counting down.
GTCTTGGTAAAGGGGCGTGGTTTCATGCAGCATAAAGAACTCCAGATCAGCTGCTTCAGGGACTGTTAAACTGTTTTTAGCACCAATTACGGCTGCACAATATATTGTCTGTTAATCGTTATCGCAATATCCCTCTCTGCAGTACTGACATCACAGAATGCTACAGTATGCAGATGTGCCTCTAACCAATCTCAGTCTTTATGACTGGGTGACCAATCACTGGGAGTTGCTGTGTTTTCTGATGAATTGAGTTCTTCAAGTAATCCATCAAAAGTCTCATTATTTTTTTCCTTATCCATTAAAGACCCTAACTGGCCAAAATGTTTATAAAGGGTCCGTATTCTACATTTTCCTCCTGTTTCACTATTCTATTAGAGCATTTTTATCCCTTAGAATTAAACAGACTGTTTTTGTTACTATGCCTTTAAACACTGATATATGTAAATCATCTCTTTTCTGATTGGCTGCCCTGTATTACAGCAACACAGGGACTGAAACTCTCCTTAGAACATGGAAAGGTGCGGCTAAATTGCAGTAGGGTGTAAAAAAACTGTAGTTCAAAAACAGGCTAGGACTTTGTCGATATGGAGAGTGAAAGTGTTTACAGATTTCCAGAAAAGTAATGATTTGGACTCTAATGTATTGAAAGGCAATCGTAATGTGTAGCAATAAAATCACAATTCTGATATTCTATCCATATCATGCAGTTGTATTTTTGGCATATCATAACAGACATTTCAGTAACTGTACTTTGTATGTTGTGGTTGGAATGCCGACTCCTTGAGTGACATTTATAACTCAGAGTCTTCTCTCTGAATATTACTGGAGCCTGTTAGGTTTGCTAAATGTCACTAATACAAAAAAGTTCTGTTAGAGATGTGATATTACATCACTTGTTTACTCTGCTGTCTATCAGAGACACCAGTACATTAAACAAGAGCTGTTCTGGTGAAAATGTACGTGGTTATCAAATGCTTGATGAGACAGAAAACTAAACCACTTAGAGTTTTTGTGAAAGGAGAGTTCACCAAAAGTTTCTTGGTGAAAATCAATAGTGAAAAAAGTGTTGTTATACCATGAAGTCATTCAATGAAATGGTAATGGTTGTGCTGCCTGACACCTGAAAGCTTTTGGTCCTAAAACTAAACTCATTCATGTTGGTGGGATGCATGCAGGGCTTTGAGAGGAAAAATAGTCCTTAATTTTTTATTGAATTTTTTTTTGTGACTCTCCACAATGAACCATTTCACACCAAATGCACTCTGAACCTCAAACACTCAGTTATGGGAGGTTTGGAAGTTTGTCTTTGTCCTGCTTTGTGCTGTGTGTGTTTAGGAACAAGTGGTTAAAACATGTTTTCTGCCCTCGGCACATCTAGGAGATGTCAGATGTTTGGATATGGTTTGTTAAGAGTTTTAGCGGGAGGTCCTGACATCTGCAGGCACTTACATTACATTGTTAAGTGGGGAACGTTCAACAGTTTTTTCAAATGTGAGTAAAAGCTGAAAATATTGGGCTTCAGGAACAGGTGGGACATCTCTCTGGAAAACTCTCTCTTCCTTTTCGCTCCTAATTCATCTGTCGGTGCACCAAGGCGTGTGTGTGTGTGTGTGTGTGTGTGTGTGTGTGTGTGTGTGTGTGTGTGTGTGTGTGTGTGTGTGTGTGTGT
>JBBJLS010000140.1:5216784-5232039 GCA_037577275.1 Bryconaethiops microstoma | reverse complement strand
ATATATCAGAAATGTTCTTGATTTTGGCTTTGCAATGGATTGTATATCACTTTTCTAACATCATTCCCATACAGGTTACCTGTCCTGCTGTCGCTTCCTTAGTGACAGTGACATTCTCACTTCCTCTGGTGATACCACCTGGTAAGGAATACTACATTTACTGGTTAGCATGACAAAACTGTGAAAAGATGTTCTAATAACTGTTCAGTTCCAAAATTATCAAGCTGACAGTTATCAAGTTGTGTTTAATGCAGTATTTTATTATCGTAATACTTTGACTACAACAGTCATGATCAATCAAAACACCAGTGTGAAAGAACATTTATAGTGGGGCCAACTCATGACATTAACTTCTCACCAAAGGTCACATTACTGAAAACCTTCAGTGTAGCTTAACATACATACAATCGATGATCACAGCAAAAAAAACTAAATTCCACAACAAAAATAGTGACATCGAATACAACATATGTCCACATCAAATGAGTGTAAATTTATTAGCTGGGCAACAAAATGAGCCATTTCAATAAAAGGGCAATTATGAAAAGGATGTAATATTCATTAAGTCTATACACTACAAAACCAAACACCTTAATTTTACCCCTTAAAATGACCTTAATTTTGATCTTAATTTCCTATTCAGGACATGCAGGAGAATTAAGGGGACACGTGCACAGATTAAGGCGGATTAAGGGGTGAAATTCCTGAATTTTCCACTTACTTTTTCAAATTTGCCCCTGAATTACCTCATTAAATTTACACCTTAAACCTCCTGAATTAACACCTTAAATTAAAAATTAAGGGGTTTCACACTTAAATCTAATTTTAAGGTATAGTGAAGGGGTCTGTTTCACAAATGAAAGGCCACTTAATTCAAATGAAAGGGTTTGGTGTATTTTCAGGGTTAAGCACATTTTAAGTACATTGTGTTTCGTAGTGATATGGCAACATGGTATTATAGGTGTCCAACAGTATTCGTGTGTAGAAGTTCACCACACAAAAGAGATTTAACTATTTCTCTATACCAAAGTACCTAAGTGCCCTGAAATGATGGCCTGTCTTTGGAGACTTGTGTACACACTTTTGTGCTTTAGGTAATGAAACACATTGAGACTCTTTCTTCTTTTGATCTGTTTCTTCATTCTCTCCATCCATCGTTTAACCCCTGTCCTATCCAAGTGCTCTATGGGACATTGAGAGTGGCAAGCAGAAGACAGTCTTCCTGAACCATGTGGGTGACTGTATGTGTCTAGCTCTGTCCCCTGACATGAATATGTTCATCTCTGGGGCCTGTGATTCTCTGGCCAAGCTGTGGGATATCAGGGACGGCCAGTGCAAGCAGACCTTCCAGGGCCACACCAGTGACGTCAACGCCATTTGTGTGAGTATGGGGACTCCACTCAGAGAATTATTACTTGCAAAAATAACATTTGTAATATTGCATTCAGTCCCATATGTATCAGGACAGCATACAGTTTAAGCTATTGGCCCACATAAGGAAATGACTTTCACAGTAAAAGATGACGAACTAATTTTCTTGTTTACTTGCTATTGTTTTGTCCCAAAAAATCTGCTACTCCCCAACCCAGCATCTAATATTAAAGGGCCCACATCATACAAACCTTTTTTTTTTTCAGGTAAAAGACTTTAATCCAAAAATACCACTTATTCCCCAGTTTATACAATCTCAATGTGGAAATTAAGGTTTTGTGATGTCACAAAAAACTATTCATTTGCATATACATATCTATATGGTATACAGCAGTTTAGCCCTGCCCATGAATAAAGAAGGTATAAGGAGTGGTTTGATCCTTTTTGTTTAGGGCACTAGCAGGGCAGCCAATCAGATTCGCCTTAAAGTCACAGTAGCAAATAAGCCTCTTTAACTCTAAGTGTCATGTAAGTGTCTAAGATGGTCATTTTTGGTATATAAAACGTCTTATCTGTTATAAGAGTGTAAAATTATAAATATGAATAGTCTGTTAGCACTAAGCTAATGGCCATTTACATTATCAGTTTTGTTAATTATAGATTAAATGTTAGACCTTGAAACTTGTAGAAGACTCATAACACGCAATACTTGCAGAATGTAAACAATGATTCTATTAAATAAAATGTATTAAGTATAATAAGGCCCTCTCTGAAGGCCGAGAAGGCCCTGAGGGTTCCCACTCATAAATAATGAACGTGTCATGTTGACAGTTGGATTTATTTGAAAAAGGTTACCATGGACGCATTATGAGCAAGAGGAAGACAACGAGATGTCAGTGCTGTGTAAAGAAGTTAGACTGTGAGTCAGGGGTGTACTATTGTGTACTTTTTAAGTTGCAGCTGTAGTTATGGCATTGCAAAGGTGGAATCACGGAGAATCTAAAGAGCAAAGAAACATGGCAGCAGAGATCCCATTAGTCTAAATTAAACTCCTGACCTATTCCGAGGCAGGCAGGGTTATAAAAATCTATTGTTTTAGTTTATCCAATTCATATATACATGCATATTCTCAACATGAATAGAGTTGAGCATAGTTTAGGTTTAAAAATGCTTTTCAATGCCACAGAAATGGAAATAATTACACTATAGTTTAGATGCCTCAGGTCGAATACTTGTTGATTTTCTACATTTTAAAATACTTGTATACATATTAATTCACAATTTCTGTTTAATTTCTGTACTTAATATAGTATGGAAAATTAATATTTTATCCATTATGTTAAACTCAACAAATAAATACTAATTATGCATTAACAATTCTTTCATTTATTTTCTGTAACCGATTAATCCTTACTAGGGACTCATACTAGACGGGGCACCAGCCCACCTCAGGCCGCACGCATTAAAATTTGAGGACAAATTTAAGTTACCTGTGGAGAATGTGAACCTCAACAAAATCTGATTAGACTATTTTTTGCATAAGATTATATTACCTCACTATAAAAGATCTAAGTGAAAGCCTTGTTCATGCACTCAAAGTAGCATATCAGAAACTGGTTGATGTGCCGTTAGCCAAATACACTGTGACCAATTACTGCTAAATCACTGCTGGCCTGGTGGTTAGGGAGTTGCCCCTGTGATCGGAAGGTCATGGGTTCAAATCCCAGGACTGCCAGTGACACTGAGTTACCATTGAGCAAGGTACCGTCCCCACACACTGCTCCCCGGGTGGCAGCCCCCTGCTTCACTTGAATGGGTTAAACGCAGAGAAAGAATTTTACACTCTGTGCTGTGTTCATGCATGACTATAAGGGCCTCTTTACCTTAAAACTTCGCATGAAAGAGGTGAAAATTCTGCCATACGTGAACACACCACAGCGTGTGATATTCTTCCTCTGTATTGAACCCATTCACCAAGTGAAGCAGCCGGCAGCCAGGAACACAGTGCCCAGGGACGGTGCCTTGCTCAAGGGTACCTCAGAGGTGCCACTAGCAGTCTTGGGAATCAAACCCATGACTTCCTGATCGCAGGGCAAACGCCCTAACCACCAGGCTACCAGCTGGGATGAGAGACTGGGAATAGCACTTTGACTTTTTTCCTTCCTGTTTCTTCAGTTCTTCCCCAGTGGAAATGCTTTTGTAACCGGCTCTGACGACTGCACCTGCAAGATGTTCGACATCCGCTCTGACCAGGAAGTGCTCGGCTACCAAGACGCCCAGCTCAACAGTGGTGTGACATCGCTGGCCCTGTCCATGTCTGGCCGCCTCATCTTTGCTGGCTATGACAACTTCAACTGTAACATCTGGGATTCACTGAAGGGCGAGAAAGTTGGTGAGTGGGAACAAACTTTTACGCTAGACTTTGGGATATATAAGCAACTTAATACTGCTTCAGTGCAGTACTGGGGAAAGGGAATGTATGGCATAGTCCCACACACACCGCACAAGCATGCAAAACCATCTTTAGGGTTGGGGAGTCAGGGCAAGAGAACAAGAGACAGCAATAATGGAAATGTAGAAAAACGTGTGAAGATGTACTGGTTTCCCAGACCAGCATTAATTCCAAAGCTAGTTTGAGACAGATTTTCTGTGGTGAATCATCACAGGCATGTTGAATCCGGGACTACATCTATGATTATTTTCTAAACAGGTTAATTGTGGTCCTGTGGCCACACAAAATGCATATACAAAGTAGGATCTATGAGTAACTGACCATAGCCTACAGGTACACCTGAATTTGGGAGGTCCTATCAAAACTGTGCATTCCTGCTTGAACCGTCTCACTCACTCTGAGTCTGATCAAAGCACCATCCTCACCATCCTGTGAACGTGGATAGTCTGATCTCTGATTCCCAAAGTCTGCATTTTTGAGAAATATTTTATCATTAATCATGTCTTTTTTATTAATTCACACTTTGGTAGATGTTTAAAGCTCCCATTACATGGAAAACAGACTTAACACATTTAAACATATCCACCAATCCAGCCTAAAGCAATTAAGCACCACCCATTCAGGATGAAGTTACAAGGAATGTTTTGGTCTGGACTGCTTTTTGAATGAGGCACAATCAGGGGAGCCAATCAGAAGAGAATTTATTTAAATGTATGAATCTTAAAGGCACCAGCCTGTTTATTTGTAAAGGATAAATAGGTTAGAAATAATAAACCTTAGAAAACAAGCAGCATAGATCCGAAACGGCAGTGCAACAAATGGTAAATCAAACAACTCTTGATAAGGAAGTTCCACCGGTTTGTGTTGATGCTTGAGGTGTCAGACATCATGCTGAGCTTTGTTGGGTGTTCCTATGTCATGTAGAACCAAAGTTATTGTAATTTTAAAAACATGTAATAATAATAGTAATTTTAAAAACATGTAATAATAATAACCACTACTGGGTTTTTTAAAAAGGCATCACACACAAAAGCCCATAAAGAACAAACATGTCTACGTTTCTTTTATTTTTTATCTTAAAAACAAATGAAAAACACAAGATCTTTGAAGCTGGGAGAACTTTCAGGATAGTCTCCGCCCACAAGTGGTTGGGGAAAAGCCACAAGAGAGATGGGGACCGGAGAGCGGCCAAGCTGCAGGCGTGCCAAGTGAAAGCACAGCAGACAGCAAGTGTGTAGAAGAGCAATCACCAGTTTTAGACTGTTTTACACCTTTTTCATTTGGTGTAATCAGAGTTTTACAAATATGCTCTAAATTCTAAGGGTTAATGTAAAAATGAGTTAGACTATTTTGGTGCAAACAACCACACAAATGTTATAATTGAGATTTTAAAAAAAGTATAAGATAACTGTGGGATGTACACTAAACTGTAGGATCTAAGCCTAAACCACAAGCAAAAAACCACTCCTTAATGCTTCTTCATCTGCTCTGTTTTGCAGGAGTGCTATCTGGCCATGACAACAGGGTGAGCTGCACAGGAGTGCCGTCGGATGGCATGTGTGTGTGCACTGGCTCATGGGACAGCTTCTTGAAGATCTGGAACTGAGCTGATCTAGTGGCAAAGACCCAGAGGAGGAGAGGGAGAGAATGAGAGAAAGCTGGGAGGGATAGAGCTAGAGTTATAAGGCAGAAGTAAAGAAAATGGGAGAAGAAAACTAAAAACCTGCGAATGCAAGGAGTGTTTTTCAAAGGTCTCATGCAATGAAACCTTTTTCTCTCTCTCTTTCTTCCTCCTGTTCTGGAAAAAAAATAATGGAATATAAAAGCAACTGTAAATGTTTTCTCAGAAACTTTTTTTCAGCATATTAACACAAAGGCTGAAATGTATTAATTTATCATGTTATGATAAACACCATAAATAGCGAAACACATAACATCGATGAAAATAATGAAATGAAAGTTAAATATATAAATTATTTTATTGTACTTGATGTAACAAGAGCACTTTAGATTTTTGACCATATTTGCAACAAACAACTTTAATCAATAAAACGGAAATAGATTTTAAGGTAATTTTGTCACAGGTCTGAAACGTCCTCATTGTTAGATTCATGTTTGGATGTACATTTGTATATTTTAGCTCATTTGAGAGGGTTAATGTACAGTTCAACACAGTTTACATGTTCGGTAGAGTTACGACAGCTACCGTTTTGACGCGTAAAAATGTTCATCTGGACCATTTACTGGAAAAATGGCCAAAGTCCATTATTCTGTAGGTGAACCCTAGAAATGAATTTCAGTTGAGTCCTATTCAGTCTAACTGATATTCAAACACTTTCTTTCATGAACATCAACTCCCAGAATTCCACATCATGTTTATTGCGCAACTCCTGCAGAATTTTGTAGTACTTTTACATTGCCATGTTCTCTCCTACAAAAAAATTATGCTTTAAAATGACTGTTGAACACCTTTCTAATAAACTTAGAATTCTGCATCAAATGATATTATGTGTATCAATCTGAATATTTGAGCCGAATTTTCGAAATTATCCCAGATTTCATGCATTTTATCTGCTTGTCGGGATGTCAGCACTCACACCTTTCAGCTCCTTAAAGCACCTTAAGAATGGCTTGGAAAAGAATGTTGTCAGATTATTATTTTAGTAAAAACCCATGCTTATTGCAAACCTTTGGGTCTGTAATGAAAGTTATTATCACATGTTCTGTGATGATAACTTTTATATTAAATTATACTAGGTGATGCAGTGGGTAGCACTGTTGCCTCAAACCTCCAGGGTTGGTTGTTTGAATCCGGTTTCTGGTCTTGTGTGTGTGGAGTTTGAGCATGTTCTCCTCGGGGTGGCATGGGTTTCCTCCGGGGTCTCCGGTTTCTCCCACAATCCAAAGAAACGCATGTCAGTTGAACTGGGGATTCTAAATCGACCATAGGTGTGGGTGAATGGTGCATGTGTGCGCCCTGCAGTGGGCTGAGTGAGTCCCTTTCTTACCCCCATAGACCCTGGAAAGGGCTCCAGGTACCTGCAGAAAATGAATAAATTCATTTGCTTTGGGGAAAACAAAACCTAACTGTGAGGGCTGTGTAAAAGTCTAGCATATTTCATATTTTATGTTTAAAAATGTTTAATAAAAATTAAATAGAAATGGTGCACTTAAATTAAAATGTGTTCATTTCTGAACAGGATAACTGCATTAACTTCTTTTCACTTAGAAAGTCATTTGAATCAGGATGTTCAAACCTTTGCGTACTGGTATTTGTAAAAAGCTGTTTTATGTTAGCAAAGACTGCACAGGTGATTTTCTTAGTTACAAAACAGTTCAAATCAAACCTGAATCAAATAAATATTTAAAAATTTAGTGTAAGCTTTATTTTGGTAGTTAATAGATTGGATACTGGTGCTCTGATTCCTAGTAAGCTATCTCATCCCATAAAGAAACAGGAATTAAAGCACATTAACAAAATAACTAAAGATGTTTGTATTTTAATCCATTGACTAAGTTATATTAGCACTGTTCTATAGTTCTTAAGTTAGCACAGTAATAGATTTGAGGCTTTTTAATAAGTCTATACTACATTTACCAGACACTTTTATCCAAAGCGACTTCCATTCCCTAACTACAGGGGACAGTCTCCCTGGAGCAACTTGCTCAGTAACCCAGTAGTGGTGTGCTGGAGGTAGGATTCAAACCCATGACCTCTTGAGCCAGAGGCAAGTGTCCTACCACTAGGCCACCACCACCCACTACCTTTAGTAAGAGATCTGTTCTAGATTCTACAACACACTGGCTATAAAATAACTAATTATTGCTATAAAGAAAGTTCTGGATCCTATATGCGATAACATTTTAAATTAATAAATAAAACATTAAAATAATAAATAATAGCCAATAATGGGAGACAAATCTAATTACTTATGAGTACATGTATGACAAGATCGGGCTGCCTCTCCGTAGACCACCCTGTACTTTAGTGTGCGTGTGTGCCTGTGTGTGTGAGTGTGTCTGTGCATGCCCATGTTAGTGGGGGAGAGGGAGTTTTATGCTTATCTGTGCATGTCTATGGAACTTGTAACGTCCTGATACAGTGAAGAAAATAATTATTTGATCCCCTGCTGAATTTGCAAGTTTGCTGACTTACAGAAAAAATGAACAGTCTTTAATTTATGAGGTAGTTTCATTTTTATGGAGAGGGACAGAATATCAATCAAAAATCAAGAAAAAACATAAAAGTTATAAATTGATTTGCATTTCACTGAGTGAAATAAGTATTTGATACCCAAGCAAAACATGACTTAGTATTGAGTGGAGATGTTGTTTCTTGCAGTCGGTCACCAGGTTTGCACACATCTCAGGAGGGATTTTGGCCCACTCTTCTTTACAGAAACTCCCTAAACCAACTCGAAGCTTTGATTGAGGTCTGGAGACTGGCTAGGCCACTCCAGGACCTTAATGTGCTTCTTCTTGAGCCACAACCTTACTACCTTAGCAGTATGTTTTGGGTAATTGTCATGCTGGAAGACCCACAACCCATCTTCAGTGTTCTGGCTGAGGGAAGAAGGTTCTCTTCCAAGGTTCATGGCCCCATCAATTGGACCCTCAATGCGATGAAGTCATCCTGTACCAAGCATAATGTTTCCACCTCCATGCTTGACGGTAATTGTGTTCTTCAGGTCATACTCAGCATTTCTCTTTCTCCTAAGAGAAAATGCCAAAGAGCTTGCTTTTGGTATCATCTGACCACAGCACTTTCTCCTAAGCCTTCTCTGAATCATTTAGATGTTCATTGGCAAACTTAAGATTGGGTGTACATGTGCCTTCTTGAGCAGGGAGACCTAGCAGGCACTGCAAGATTTCAGTCCATTATGATGTAGTGTGTTACCAATAGTGTTCTTAGTGACTGTGGTCCCAACAGTCTTCAGATCATTAACAAGTTCCTCCCATGTAGTTCTGGGCTGATGCCTCACCTTTCTCATGATCGCCCTCACCCCATGAGGCAAGATACTGCATGGAGTTCCAGACCGAGGGAAACTGATGGTCATTTTATATTTCTTCCATTTCCGAATAATGGCACCAACAGGTGTCACCTTCTCACCAAGCTTCTTGTTGATGGTCTTGTAACTTATTCCAGCCTCGTGCAGGTATATAATCTTGTCCCTGACGTCCTTTGACAGCTCTTTGGTCAGGCCCATGGTGGTGGAGAGGTTGGAATGGAAGAAACTGCTTCTGTGGACGGGTGTGCTTTATACACATAACAAATTAAGATCAGGATTATCTGTAGATAGACTGATTGTAATCTATGTGCAACATGGACACACAGCCAGTGTATCAAATACTTATTTCACTCAATGACATGCAAATCAATTTATAACTGTTATGTAACATGTTTTTTCTTGATTGTTGGTTGATATTCTGTCTCTCTCCAAAAAAATGAAACTATCTCATAAATTAGAGACTGTTCATTTTTTTTAAGTCAGCAAACTTACAAATTCAACAGGGGATCAAATAATAATTTCCCCCACTGTTTGCATTTCTGCTAGCTTTGTTGGTGAAGAGACAAAGTCTACAGGCACAGGTCTCTTTTTGTGACCTCACCGTGGTAGCAGTAATATCTCTGAGTGAAGAACAATAACTTGCAGATACTTTTAGACGTTTGTGGTCTTTGATTACTGTACTTGTTCCTGTGGTCACGAGAGGGAAGCCCCACTTTATCTATGGAGCTATAGTACAAAATATGGTACTTACAAAACGACTCAAACTACCCAAAGTCAGACTCGTTAGAATTCAAATGAACAACATTCTTCATATCTTATGTTGATCAAATATTCAAGACCTAATATGACTTGTCAAGCCTTGAACCAATGTGGAGCACTTTATACACAAAATGAGTGCTTTGTGGATTTCAATTAACCTTTAAAATGACCATTAAGAAATAAAAAATAAAGAACCTCCGCAAAACCTTTAAAATGTACAACAAAGGCATAAACTGGAGAAGCATAAAGCCTTCTTCTATGGCATCATTCAAAGAACCCACCATGGGACTTTACAACTGAATGTTTCAGAGTGTCCAACTTACAGACTGTTGATCTTACCAACCCTGCTACATACTCAAAAGAGCATTCACACACCACTCACTGTCTCCAGTGAAAGAGTACATACCCAGAACAACAATCTCTCCTTCACACCCATCAATCAATGTCATGCCCATAGAAATAGTGTCAGCTTTTAAACAAAGAACCGAGTTCTTTTTTTTTTTTTTGGGGGGGGAGCAAATCTCTCTAGAAAGTAAACAAAAACATTGAGCCATTGGGCATCCACTGTTCTGATACATGTGAGTCCAATTCTATCTTACAGAAAAAGAAAACTGGTTTGTGTTAAATAAATTATTTTAATTTCTTTTAAAAAACGGAAATGATTGCTTTGCTTTGGTTCTGTTCAAAATGACACAAAGTGTCATCAAACAGCTACTTTTGCTACAGCAAAATTAACGCTTTGTACATCTCAACCAACAAATGGTGGGTTGAGGTGAATAAATTGGCCATCATTTTCAACACAGAAAACACAGCTTTTTCTTTTTCGACCTTGTCGCATTTGGAATCGAAAGTGGTAAATGGTCATTTTGTATTGAAAAATATTCCTCCATTCTAGCACTAATAAAACCAAAGGTAATTAGAATCTTAAAACCTTAAGGGCTACAGTTTTGTACCTGTGTGATAGTGGGGTTCAATTGGTCAAGTAGGGGGATGGAGTGTCCAGATCTTTGACATTCGGTGGAGTGTCCTGCAAAACTGACAGATTTTCTTAGGGAGATGATGAAGTATATCACATCTTCTTTGTCTTTATGGAGGTGACCAAGCACAATGTGGGCAGTTTAGCCTAGTTATGCATCCTCCAAAGTCCTAAGGATAAATAATCGATTCTATTCCACAGAACTATGCAGAAACTGCTGTTGCATTTTAGCTGAACAACAATTTGCATAAAACATGATGAAGTGTTTCTGAGCCAGCAGAGAAAAGCCAAAGTAGCTGAGCTAAGCCCTGCATCCACTACAGATATCATTACACCATCCCACACTGTGTAAAGAGGAGTTACAGAGAACTATATATGCTATGTATACTGGCAGTTCAATGAACTCTATGATGGACTGTTATTATTAATTATAATTATAATTATCATTATTAATTATTATTAATTATTATTAACGTTATTGTTCAGTGAATAATAAGATGGTGTTTTATACATTTCCTGCATTGGAACACATTCGCTCAACATAAACCAAATATACCAACACCGTCAACACTGAAAACAGGAAAGAAACCGGTTTTTATCTTTGTTATTGTTATTGAATTGTCGGTTCATTTAGTCGATACTTTTAATTAATAAATGGAACATATGTTATCAGTGTACCAAAAATTGGAATGAAATACTTTAAATTGGCATCCTACATGGAAAGAAAAGTGATGGAAATCCAGGACATTTTAAGTCAAAGTCAAAGCCTGGAGCTGCTTTGTTCTACAGAAAGCCCAGTTGTCTCTGACTTCTCCCCATACAGAGGAGCTACTTAGCCAAAATGAGACACCTACAGAGTGCAAGCCTTTGTGGATCCAGCCTTAATATGGGATAATTATTCTCTTAAATCTCCAACGAACTAACATGTTACAGAAAAGTAGAGTATTTTAAAAGTTCGTCCTTGAAAAAATGTCCCATGTAGGGGCCATTCTACAAAACACATAATACACATAAACCAAGGACATTCAAGCACTTCGATTAAAACATGTAAATTACAAAAATAGTGTTGAGACCATTCAATTTCCATCAAGTAACGTTACTTGCAAGGGCGTACAACTTCCACCTCAGCAACTCTGTTTTCCATCCAACCAGCCTATATATGTGCATCCATCAGAAAATGGGGATCCACTGGGTTTCAGTCAAAGACAATGGGAATGATGAATGGCAAATATCAGGGTGACCTTACTGTGTCTCCTTAGAAGCAAAGTGGAAGGGGGGGGGGGTGGGAGAGAGAGAGAGAGAGAGAGAGAGAGAGAGAGAGAGAGAGAGAGAGAGAAAGAAAGAAAGAAACAAAGAGGATAAGAGGCAAAAAGAGAGAAAGCAAGAGAAAAAGAAATTAAAAAGGAATAGAGGAGAGAGAGAGCATTAAACGATACAGAACTTTTCACCATTTCTGCATCTCCAGTGGATTGTTGAGGGCATAGAGCAATCAGAACTAATTGATATTAATACTTTAAATAGAACTGTTACTCCTTCAGCAGGCACATTCTGCTTCACTTACGCTTTTTAGATTTTAACTCCGGGAAACATGAAGAGAAGTTTTTCTCAGAAGGAGATTAGATTTTCATACCCGGACTACATTAATGGACGTGCACACCTGAATACCTCCTAACAGGGACATTAAACACCTGCCTTTAATGATCAGTGTCAAAGCACCCTGGTCTCCTAATCATGGGCTGTGTCCCAAACGCAATCTATTCTCTGCACTGGTCATAGGAAAAAGCCAGGTGATTTAGAGGCTGGCGCTAGAAATGAGCCAGTAATTTGCTACAGTAATTTTGCTAAAGAAGAGAGAGAAATGAAGAAAAAAGGAAGGAAAGAGACATTGAAACATGGGATGTTCAAGGGTAAACCACTTTCCCTAGAAGGCTTTCCAGTGTAGAACAGGGTCATCTTTAAAGCCAAATGGAATGGCTATACATAGAAGTGTTTACACGTTCCAGTCTCATCCAGATTTTCAAGGACCAGGTCCATCTTTTGGCATCACTTTATCACCATGAAAATCTTTATAACTAAACTAAGAACTGGATACATTTGAAGATTTAAAAAAAAATCTTTATTCATTTATGGACAAAACAGAGCTGAATGTTTTTTAGCAATATTTTTTTTTTTATGAAAGTAAATATGTAATCTGTATATAGAGGACTTCTTGACCGATCTACCAATTTTTAGAAACTTTTATTTAAATAAACATGAACAGCTACAATTATGAATATGAAATTTGCACAAAGCATAAAAAATTGTCAAATACACACTATCAAACAATGACATTTAAGGAACGCAGCACAGCGTTCTGTTCTGTAACCTGTGTGACAGAATGATCTTTTTGGCTTCTGCGAAGTGAAAATTCCCACCTGATGTGCTTCTTTGCGCAGCCTGTAGGCCCTCATTGATGTTCTGGAGTCCTCAGGCATTCTTCAGTATTTTTGTTCTGGGTTTCAGCTTCAAGCAAATACCAACTGCTTTTGAAATTCAGTTTTTTTTTATTATTCCTTCCATGCTGAGCTTGAACACAGTTTGGTTTGTGAATACAGAATGTGTACACCAGGGGCAGCACACGTAACCTTTTATAGTGGGGCGTGAGTGATTATAGCAGGGGTTTTAGGAAACAAATGGGGCTGTTTTCTCTCAGAGCTATTGGTGTCTAGTCGTGTGTGTACTTGGAAAAAGAAGTAGTATATACTTTATTTTTCAAGTTATTCTCACACTGGCTGGGGGTAATGGCTTACTGTAAACAGCTAAACAGCACAGAAAATACACAAACTTGTTCTTAAAGGTACCGTCCGTCTGTTCGTCTGTCCTACTACTACTACTAATACGGGATAAAGACCAACGAGCAGGTGTTCAGTAAGAACTGGTCCGGGTCTCTGACTCCCACCACGTATATCCCACCATGCTGTCCATAAAGATTGACATGATTTCTGGTGGTTGGAGGGTATATCAGCAATTATCTTAAATACATGGACTCTCTGGGACCTATGTGTGTGTGTGTGTGTGTGTGTGTGTGTGTGGTGAAGGCCTGTCTGTTTCACTATGACTTTGTCTCATTATAAAGGATTTTACTCAACCACAACCACACACACATACACACACACACACACACACACACACACACACACACACGCACATCCAGACATACAGCAGATACAGGCAGTAATAGTGTGGCTGCTCACCCGTGAGCTGAGCTTGCTGAACTGACACACCAATATACCCATTGTAGTCTGATGAGCTTTGCTGGATAATGTCATCACCACATCATGGCTACTCTTATCAGTCATTATGGGTAGCGAAAGTATTCATATTCTAAGCATTATATCTACTCCCCATGGCTTTGGTAGTAGAAGAGATGTTATGGTAATGTTTAAGGTTATCATCTCAGGAACTTAATGAGAAATGAATTAGCACTGAATAATATATGAAGATGCAATAAGTGTTAATAAAATGCTTACGTCAGTATTTGCACGATTACAAGGCATTTGTAAGACATAAATTGATGGATATTTGTTTCATTTGTAGCGCTCTGAAGAAGAATTGTGTCTGGGTAAAAGACCTAATAATGCAGAAATTAGGTTAAGAGCACTGTATAAACATGTTGTTCACTACTCATGCAAGTGTCGTGAAAGCTCTATGTAGGCAGCCATTAAACAAAAGGTAACACTTCACTGTACGGTTTTTACGACAACTGACATAAATCTACATAAACATTCTCCCAAGTGGCAGTTATCGTTACACTATCAAGGCTGAAATAAAGGACTTTATGACAGCTGTTGCTTGGAATAGCCTAAGGCTTTGTAAATATATATATATATATATATATAATTTTATTTTTTTTTCCTGTTTTTTTTCTGCTTTTTTTCTGGGCTTTTTTTTCTGTTAAGAGGTTTTGGCAGCGGGTATGTGAAGCCTTATCATTATGTTTAGGGATTAATATTCCTGCTTCCCCCGAAACTATGTGTGTTAGGAGACTTAAGCAGTGCTGATCTGAAAAGAAACTCAGCACATATGGTCCTCAGTGCCCTATGCATCACCAAATAAAACATTCTCATGAATTGGAAATCCAAAAACAATCTAAATATTATTTACTACAAGGGCCTGATGTTGGATCATATCAGCCACCTTGTCTGAATGAGTGGGTCTGTGTTTGTCTGGCACATCGACAGGGCTGCACGCGGTTGAGGCTCCAGCCCCCCCCGGGCCAGGACAATAAGGTGCAGCCCTGGGGGAGTCGGCGGTACCTCTGGATGTTGTCTCTGTGGCCTGGCACCCGCTGCCCCCCTTAGCAGGGTATGTGTGTTTGTAGGCATGATTTTTTTTTTCTTTCTCTCTCTCTCTCTCTTTCCTTTCCCTCCCCACCCAACACATAATATTCATTACACGACATTTAGGGTCTTGGAGGGTGAGGGGACGGCATGAATCCCAGTGGGCTGCTTTGGTGGCAGTTCCCACGGGACTTTGTAGCTCCTTTCCTTCTATTTTAATCGCACCTTAGACAGTAGGGCTGGGGGGCATGCCAGGGCGGATCACAACCTTTGATGGTTGTGGCCCCATCTGACATATACCCCCCAATTTTAATTGCACATTAGCATCTTACACACTCTTCACAATCAACATTCTCATCAGTAGGGTCC